>VWYP01006011.1:45024-68495 GCA_013400435.1 Pycnonotus jocosus | reverse complement strand
TTTTTTTTTAACAGAAAATTCATCCTAATGCCGAGAATGCCTTTTTTTTTTTGTTCAAGTTTTTGTGAGGTTTGTTACCTTCAGTAATGAATTTTGATTTCAGTAAATTAGGCTCTGTGTGAGTGTGTGGACAGAATAAAATGCACCTCAGAGCAGCCTCCCTATAAACAGCCCTTCCAGGCACAGTATCACCCTGCATTTCTGCCTCTGATTTTGCACTGCTTGTCTAATTATGTTGGCTGCTGTGTAATTATTTTCATGGAACAATAATTTTAACAGCGTGCAGTTTATCAGAGGTGCAAATTATACATAATAACATACAGCAATTTTCAGTTAAAACTTGCATAACATTCAGAAGTCCTTGCATTTTCCAAGAAATTGAGGGGGGAAAATATTCTTCATTTTATATCTATTCTTTATCTTAGAGAAAACAACCTAGTGATTTTCTTGGAGTCAATTAAATCCATTTGAAATAAAACACTTTTATTTTGGAACAAGACTGTCCACATGGGGAGTTAATCAAGAATAATTATTCCTCTCTAAATTTACATCCTCAAACAATTTGAACTGAATCCCCAGTACAGACCAGCCCTAAATGTCAGAAGAGGTTAAAAAAAGAGTGAGCCAGAGGAGGTCTATCATATCAGGAAGCGCTGAGAATAAAAACCTTGTTGGGCACCCAGGCCAGGCTGGTGAGGAAAGCCCTGTCCAGGCTGACTCAGTCCCACTCCCCAGCCTTGGTTACACACAGTGTAACCAGTGATGGGAATCAGATCCCTCAGTGATGGGAAGTCAGCCCCACACACATTCCAGCAGCATCAGCTGTGCGTGCACACGTGGTAATGATAGCAGCACCAGGAAGGGAGATGCTCTGATCAGGTGAGAGCAAGGATAAACATATTTCAGGGAAGGAATTTTGCTCAGGGATGCCTTTTCCCCTAGCTCTTTCAGCAGGCTGAAGGCAACATGACTTTAAAACCTTTCAGAGTCAGGGAGTTACAGGGAATTTAACCACATGTGCAGTTCCATCTCAGAGTTGCCAAACTCTGGTTTTATTTAAACCCAAGACTTTCTTTCCCATTGTTGCAAATTGAGCAACACAGTCTGTAGCCATTATTTCTGTAAAACAACAGTAACAACTGCAGTGCCTTTTCTGTGCCAAGAGCCACTGGCCGCAGCAGCCTCCAGAGAGTCTGGAGGCAGGAGCAGGTGCCCCTGTCCTCTGCAGCATCCCTACAGTAAAAGAAAAATACTTTCACTCTGTTTACCTGCATGATCCCCCAAGCAAACCACTGCCAAAGCCTGGAGACAAATCCTGTAGCCATCATACAAACCCTGCAGAGGTGGCTGGGAGGTGGCTTGGCTGGGATCTCCATCCACAAAATTTCAATGTGGCACAAATGTCTGAACTCAAGGTTTTACCAAATACAAGGCATGTGCCTTTCATTTTGAACAGTACCGTCATTTTGAGGTGATTCTCTGAGCTTTTCTTACCCAAGTGTGCACTGAGGCTGCCTCCTCTGCAGGTTTGACAGGGAAATGGGGCTGTCAGGCAGAGATGAAAGGAAGCATCTTTATAGATTGGTGTCCCTGTCCATGGCAGGGGATGGAACTAGATGATCTTTAACCAAACCATTCTATGATTCTGTGGCTCAATGATTGCAAAGATCTTGATGCTCCCCTTCTGGGAGGTTAGCCAGGCTGGCCTGGATCCCATGGCACAGCATGGGCTGGGGTGCCTGGCTTTGCTTTTTCTGGGTGGAAAAAAAAGAAAGCAAAAATTCGCTTGTGAGTCAAACCCCACTATCCCATCCCAGCTTCCTTGTCCCCTCCTCTTAATTCCCTGCATGCCCTAACTCTCAGGGATGCTCCAGATCCTTTCTTTAGGAGGGCCCATATTGAGCTGGAGGGGAAGAACAAGCTCAGTGTCTTGGAGATGAAGGACACAAGTAGCCACTAGAACTATTTTGGGAAGAATTTCTTCCTCCTGATGAGGACTAATGGGGACAAACCTCAAGGGTGACATGTGACATCCATCCAGAAGGAAAAAAAAAATACTATTGGTACACAAAGGTGACAGCANTTGGGAAGAATTTCTTCCTCCTGATGAGGACTAATGGGGACAAACCTCAAGGGTGACATCCATGCAGAAGGAAAAAAAAAAATACTATTGGTACCCAAAGGTGACAGCCAAATGAAGAAGAAAGGAGACTCCTGGCCATCACGGGCACCTCAGGCCAGGCAATGGTGCCAGTACATGGATGGAATTCTTTCAGAGGCAGAAAGTCATAGAGCAAACCAGACATCAGGGAAAAAAAAAATCAAGTTATATTATTGGCAGGAGTTCAAACCATATGGAAATGTCTGGAGTCCTTGAACAGCAAGAGGATAAAGCACCACCTGACTGTCAGTGAGCAGGCCAAGGGCAGGGTGTGGTGTGAAATGCAGTTCTTGGTTCCAGCACCTCAGCTCTGCCCTGAATCACACCCAAGGACTGGGACAAGGTTTGGTGTTTTTTTCCCAGTTTGGAGGGAAATGGCTACTTGTAATTTTTTTCATAAGAATGTCATTGGATGTTGTCCAGAAAGTTTACTCTGGAGTTATGCAACACCACTTTGTCATTCCTGTTTGCTCAAACGTTGCATTTTTAAGCCAGGGCATGGAAATACCAGGGTGTGAATGAAATCCCTTTTCATCTGCTCTGGGTCATGGCAGTACAATCCTTCATCTGTCCAATTTCCAGCTGTGTCGATAGGAACCAGCAGAGCAAGGCTCTGTGTCTGACTCGGTTCCCAAAGGAGGCTGCTTTGCACATTCCCCTGACATGGTTCTTCCACACTGTGTCTGGAGGGTGACTTTCCCCCTTACCCCATGTCTCATCACTGCTGTTTGATCTGACAAATTCTTCTCTTTCTGGGTCATAGTGGCGTTAACTCTGGTTTTAAGGAAGAGGAATTCATCAGACAGTTATTGTGGGTTTTAGTCAAGGTTTTTGACTGGAGGGAGTGCTGGAGCAAACACCAAGAAGCTTGTTTCTAGAGGATCCTGAACTCACTGTAAATGCAGGCAGATGTAGCCAAGGAGGTGGAGACAAACAGTATTGCATGAGAATTGTCACCTCAGCAGGAAGTTGACAGAAGATTGCCATGACCATACAGGAAAAAAAGTGTCCATACTGAAAAAGAATCCAGCTTTCACAGAAACTTATGGCAGATTCTGATCTCCTGTTCCTACAAAGGCAGAGCAGTAATTCCTGTCATCTCTTCTTTTTCATGCTCTCTGCCAGCTCTCACGCTCTCTGACTAGGAGAGGTTTCCTTGTCTCTGCTGTGAGTGGATATCACACTTGGTGAAACCATGTGCCTGTGGTGTTGGTGCCAGCTGTGGTTATTGTTTCAAGTGCCAGTTCAAAATCCAACATTTATCTCCAGAATGATGAGAAGACTTCATGAATCCGTGAATAATGGCTTCAGTAGCCAGAATAGTGATTCATGAAGATTCTGACCCGTGTCTGAGGGCAACAAGCTCTCATGGGCTGTTTGTTCCTGCAGGTCTGATGGGACAGGCATAAACAAACTGAAAGGAAAAAGACCAGCTCAGTCCAGCGGAGATAGACCAGCTTCTCAGTTTCAGGTGGAGAGATATTTCCCATTTCAGGTGCTCCACCAGCATGCACTTCTGTCAAGGCTGGATATCACGGAGTCTTCCATTAAACCAAATTAAATTAGGGAGCTATCCTATTTCATGTAAGTCACTTTGGTGGATTGGTATTAGACTTCCTCTGGATCTATCAAGGTGTAACATGAATGAGAATAAATAGGGTCGGACCATTTCTCAAATTAGTACCTTGCCACTTTTCTACTGCTCTCTAAAACTGTACAAGAGATAGAAAGACTGAAAACCTCTGCTACTCTCCACCCCTTTTTGTCACACGGGTTTTCTGATGATTTCACTCAAGTCTTTACACAAAAGTAGCCAGAATTTGTGGTTTTTGTTTTGTTTTTGTTTTTTTTTTTTTTTTTCCCAGCAAAAGTTTTCTGTTGCAAAAACTCATTGAGGAAAGTGTCTGTCAGACCAAAGCATAGAGATGGATGGACTTCTTAATGCTGCCTTGGACACTCAGAGAAGTCACTGAACAGGACTTAATCTAGTGTGTGACATGAAAGGTGGCTCTTCAGCTAATACTCTGGGCAGGTTAAATGTAACTGTAGGGTCAGATCTTGCAGCAGGAGCAAAATATTTAAGTAAAATGTCAATTCTTCAGAATGTCAATTCTGCTAGCCATGATGTTACCAAGCTTGTTTGGTAAAAGCTCCAAGTAATAAAACTGCTGCTATATAAATGCTTCTTGTAATTCCCCCCTTCAAATTTCATACCATGACTTTGCTACAGTGTTCTTCTCCACCTTATATTACCATGCCAGCTGATGGCTAATTCTGTTCATCAGGTAGAGGAAGAGTCTCCAGACACACAAATTTCAAGTCAGGGTATTTGTCTGAATTGAATTATTTGACAAGTTCCATTATTTCATTTTTTAGACCAGATAGAGAATTCTGATAAGTCTCAAAAAACTCCCAAAAGCCCAAATAATCAAAACCCTCAAAACAAACAAACAAAACCAAAAGCCTAAACAAATAACCACACAAACCCCAAACAAACAAAAAACAACAAAAACCAAAACCAATAGAGAACAAAACAAAAACCCTAGCCCCTCCAAAAAACAAAAACAAAAACAAAAAAGAAGAAAAAAAAACGAAAAAAACACCCCAAAAAACCCACACCCAAACAAACCAACCTTAAAAGGTCAAGATTTATCTTTTTCTTCAACTAACTATCAAATTCCAACTTTTAGCAATAAGGCAGAAGAGCTTCCTAGCCAAGACAGACTATACAGGTGAAGTCTGGCATGGATCTGTAGGCTGTTTTTCTCAAATGAAGTGCTTCAGGAAAGCACAGACAGATTTTTCTGACTGCCTGAAATGTCAGCCTGAAATCCCATTTCTTCCTCTAACACTGAGTGCATGTGGCATTTTATGGGTAGCAGTGTCTGTGGATATCTAAGCTTTTTGTGACCACTCTGGCTCCTGCTATAGCTCCAAGGTAAGAGGTGTTGCTCTCCTCTCCTATCTTTGCTACATTTGTTGGACAGACAACTCAGAAAAATCCACTCTGCAACTCATTTAAGCACATCTGAACATCTTTATTGGATGCCTTTTCAGACAGGCACTTTTCTACTGAGTGGATTAAATTCTCTCAATACACAACAATATTTCTCACTCTGAACATGAACAGGGATTTATTTACCTTTTCCCCCTTACAGTTCTTTTCCTTTCCCATTAAAAACAGCACATCAACTACAGGAGAGGCCAACTCCACCAGTTTTTGCAGAGAACCAGGCAGCTGTGCCAGCAGCAGCTGTGGTATTTCCTAGCACCCATCCCTGCAGCCACCAATCTCCCTGAGGGGGGAGCATCCCAAGGAGTGCAAAGGGAATAATGTGTCTGCAAACCATTTGTCTCCTTTGTGCTGAGATTAGGACACTGACTGGAGCTGCCTTTGTGGTTTATGTCCTTGTCCCTTAAAGACAAGAAGCAGTTTTTAAAACTGGGGGAGATAAGTATGCTCAGTGTCTATGGATGCTGCTCAGTGATGCAGCTACCAAAGTGCCTTTTGAATAACATCCCCGAATTTACTAATCTCTGTGCATAAAAGCAAAATATTTACACTCCTGAGTCAAAGGCTGGGATCTTCAGTTTGCTCAGTGCTGTCTCAAGTCTGTTCCTCTTGGATACAATGGCAGATTTACCATCAGCTTCTCTGGGAGTCATAGTCAGGCCAAAAACAAGGGCTTATGGAAATACCATCCATAGTTCCTAATCCTTTGCTGGAAGACTTTCCAAAAAAGCTGTACTGGCAAGCATCTCCTTCCCCTTCCACAAAAAGTTATATTTGCATTTTATGTAGTGTCCCCATTTACCAGATCCTTTAGTGAAAAATTTGAAGCAAGCAGAGATATTTAATGTCCATGCAACCAGAGGTGTATGTGTATTCAACAATGGAAAGATTTTGCTTTCAATCTAAACAGACCCATCTCTTCATGGCAAGGAGATCTACTTTATGATGTTATGAGTAAGACTATATTCCTAGGCTTCCAGATTTCAGAATTTCCTTTGCACAATACTAATCTATTAGTTCCAAAGCCGAGGTTAAACTGGCTAGATAGCACAAAATTAATTCCCTAATGCGTGGACATAGAGCAAGTCTTTGGTGCAGTTCTCCATTTGTTGTTCCAGGCCATAGCTTGTAATTCCTGTGCAAAGCACAGCTCTTTGTAAGGACTGCTACTGCTAAGGATCATCAACTCAGTGGCTGTACCCCACCTCTCAACAACTGCTTCATGGCCCCATTTCTGCCATGCACTGGATACTGGGATACAGCAGGCAGGACCAAGGAATACAGAGAGAACATTTTGCCATAATAAAAACATTCATCCAGAACATTCCTGACTAGTCAGTGTGAAGAGACCTGTAACAAAATAGGTTTGGATCTCTCTTTTAGTTCCTTTATATATATAGCTTCCTTATTTCTATCATTTGCTATCAAAATATCCAAGATTTATCTATAGGTTTGGAACTGAAGAGGGTGTGGACTGCCTGGGTCTCAGTGCTCACCGAAGACATTTGCTGTTTCCTACTGCAAGCTCTCTGCTCTGCCTGCTCTGTTTCTCCTGGCTAGCTTTCCGTATTTCTCAGCCTGAGCTCCCCTGAAGGGCTGAATCAGACATCACCTTCCTGTGTCACCAGGTACAGAGCTGTTTGCTCACTGGGGCTGTAAAATGCTCTCACAGCCTTGACGTAGAGAGCCTGGCTCTGCAGAGTCAAGCTCGACAAAGCTCGTCCTTTGTGTCTTCCACAGCACAAATGTGCAGGCTCACTTCTGAGCTGGGCTTATTTTTTATGGGACACAACTAATGGGACTTAATGCTTTTGAGGGGTTCCAGTTTGCATTCAACAAATGAACCAATTGTGCTTTCATCTGTCAGAAGTCCCACGCATTTTAGAGCCTTTAAAGGGAAATTATCCAGGCGGCTTGGTGGGAATTAAGGACCTCTCATTTACTTGCTGATCAGTTTTGTTGCTTACAGTCTTCCACAAACAGATCTTAACTGGGCTGAGGTAGCAAAAAGGGAAATTTGCTCTTGACATTTCCCTGAACACCCTTCAGCAGTGCTATAAGCAGGCAGTGAGCACATCCCACTCTTCTGTTTTTCTTTAATGAGTTTCACTTCCAGTTATTTTCCCTCTAATGCTGCACACTTAGAAACAAATACTATTTTTTCAGAGAAAAATACTGTTTAACCTCTTGAACAAGCATGCTGTCCAGGAATATTGGGATGCTTTATCACACAGTCCATATACAGATTGCTTTTCTTTGTTACCTGTCCCCTAAGTCTCCTGTCAGGGATGCTTTTTTCTGCTTTGTGTTTCTTTGAGCTTTTTTGTCTAACCTCAGGGCATTGAAACTTAGACCCTTTGATATTCTGTGAGGTCTTCACAGTGAAATAGTCATCAAATAACTGCTCTGACATATATGTTGGTCTAATTTGAGTTTAGTTTGAAGAATTCAGGAGCACACCCATCTCATGTCTTACTCAGCCTGAACTAGCCGCAGGATTGACTCCACTGTCATGGGGCCTGTATGACTCAGGATAAATCTGCATGGCTCAGGATGGAAAAGACCACCACAGAAACCAGCAGACATTCAGGTATCTCTCTCTGTGCCTCTGCATTTTGCTTGGTCCAGCTGATTCCAGCTACTTCCACAACAGCAAAACAAAAACAGGCAGCCCAAGGAATGCCCAAGCAGCAGCAGTGCAGGACACGCTCACCTGTGCCAAGGTAGCTCTTGGCTGAAGTCAGCTCTGAAATCCACAAAGCTGTGGCACATCCTGGCCTTTGTTTGATCTCTTCTTAACGCCACCATTGTCCTAACCCTGGTCAGGATGCCCAAGTGCAGCCATATCTCCTCTGTCCCCATATCCTGAAAGGAGACTGGCCTGGACTTCAGTGCCTCAAATGACAAATTGCTAGAAGTGATAACTCTGGCTAAACTGTGCTGGTGTCCCCACAAGCTTTTGGAGGCATTTCAGGAAATATTAATGTAATGACATCCAAAACTAACTTCTGCTTCTGTGCAGAGCATCCCCTTTCCCCAGTGGTGTGGGGAAAGAAAGATGAATTTCTCTCTCTTCTCTGTAATCTTCTTGTTCCCAAAACTGGACAGATATTGGTGCCACCTTTGGGACAATTAACTCCTATGGACAGAGGTCCCATCAGCTCCAGGTTCTACCCTGTGGCAGATTCCCAAATTACCTTAATCAGCAAAAGAATGACATGGACCTGCTGCAGCATCTTCAAAGGAGGGTTATGAAGATGATCAGAGGGAGTTTGGGTTTTTTAACCCAAGAGGAGAGGGCTCTGGGATAGGACAAGAGTTAATGTTTTTAAGCTAAAAGACTCAAAGCAAGGAAGATATTTTATGCAATAACTTGACTTATAACCTGCCTGCCTTTGAGGGTTGTACACCACTGTCCACCACCCATCTGCTGGCAAGTAAACCACCTACTGTCCCTCCTGTTGCTGCCAGGGTTTGCATCCTGGCAGTCTTCGTCTCTGTTTCCTGGTGGTGCTGCTAATACCTCCCGGTATTGGCTGTAACCTGGAGATTTTAATACAGAAATATCAAAACGTTAAACGACTTTCCATTTCTTCAGAGTCTCCTTGGGATTTTCATTTCCTGTGTCTAAAGTGGCATATGATTTGAAGTGTCATCTCCCTGGCATCAAGTCCTTATTTCCTCTGTGATGCATCTGCCTGATTTGATTGCGTTGGTCTCTCAGCTGCGAGAATATCCGGCAGGGCAGATCTCGAGCCTGCAATCAAATAAAGGCATTTCTCTTTTATAAAAGACTGGGAAAATGTGCAGCCATCGAAGCATGTCATAAGTGCAGCAGAAAACACCTAGGTGGCACTCGGTGAGTGCAAGAGACAACGAGGGGTGAAGTAGCAGCACATTGTGCTGGGATCCATGAAGACTTTTCCCTGTCCCTGTGCAGTGTCAGCCCTGGGAGCTGCCCTGGACTCCCAGACATGATGAGGAGTTCCTTGGCTTTCCAGCTCTGGATGGTGAAACAAGTGAGGATTGTGTGCTATGGAGGTGCTTAAGCAGAGCATCTCAGGGTTCAGTACTGTGTTGTTCAGTTCATTTGTTATACCTGGACTCTGAAAATCAAAAAGGGAAGGAATTTTGCTTCCAGGTTCAGCATGGGGCTGTAAAATGAACAGCAAGTGTTCCTTAAAAAACCCTCAAACAACAGAGAAGGGGCAGCGGGGGGGAGGGGGGGGATGCACGGTGCAGAAGAAACCCTCCTGTATTTAAATATTTCATACACTGGAACTTAAAGTCTTGAGTGCACAGTCTCATTCTTTCCTGGTTTATAAAAAGGTAACTGAGGACAGCAAGCCCTGCTCTGTGTGTGTGATGGTGATGTCCCTTTGTACAGAGAAATGCAGAGAATCAGCCAAGTCATGAAAGGCTCCCTGAGGCACCCCGAGGTCTGGACTGCACTTCTGCCTTTACACCTCTGGGCTGCAGGGCAGGCACTCTTTCGGGGCAGTGCTTTCCCAAAAGGATGCACCCAAAGATGACCTGACCAGCACTCAGAGACAGGGGAAAAGCAGAATTTTTTTTTTTTTTTTTTTTTTTAAAGCTGGCAGTACCCCTTNGCAAAGGTTTTTCAATATTTTAAATGTTTAATTGAGTCATAAATATTCCACCAGATATTTTAATTGCTTTCCAAAAAAAAAAAAAAAAAAAAACCAAAAAAAAACCAAAAAACAAACCAACAAAAAATCCCCCACCAAACCAAACCAAAACAAACCCCAACAAAACAAAACAAAACAAAGGAAAAATTTGCGCTTGGTTTCGGTGAGTTGTGGGAGGAGTTGTGGATTTGAGGTTTAAATAAGAGCTGTTTTGCCATTTATTTCCTGAACTTCAGCAAACTAATGAGGCTTTTTGAGCTCTACTTGTCCAGACCTTGCAAAAAAATTGTTAAAGGGGAAATGCTCTCATAAGCATCACCAAAATGATGTAATCCTGTAAATATTAATTTTTCACTCAAATTAAGCTTATAAAAACTGGTTTTATTTTCTTCAGAAATTTCCTGCAATTCAGATTTAGCACTCTCAAAACACTCAGACCCTTTCTGAGCTTTTTCAGAGTAGTTTTGTTTGAATAGAGTTTTCAAAGTAGTTAAGAGTTTTCTTTAAGTAACGAGTATTAAACTTTTTATGAATCACTGGTAATATTATAGGCCAAAGATGTAACTATAGCTTTTCAATTCCTGAGATTCCTCCGAGTCTTTCTGGGTCTGCAGGATTTACTGACAACCAAGATCAGATGGGGTCTGCTTGCCTTTAATCCAGACTGTAACACACAGGGCTCCACACAGATGGATTACAAACAGTAGCTGATACTTACTGCAACTGTTGTGCTACAAGATTTACAGTGGAGTATAAGGAAAAAGAGAATTATTTCTTTAATCCTCCTCTCCCTTTAGATAATCTGGATAATTTTTCCTTTTTTTTTTTTTTTTTTTTTAATCTTCTTGAGCAAAATATTGCACTAAAGGCACTTTTCTTCAGAACTTTTCCTGGGAAGAAGAAAACACTTGGCCAAGCCTGGATTCTGGTGTTGCCATACACATCACCAAGGGATGTGGCAGTGACTGAGCTCCCTGCTGACATTCCAAGACCTTCCTGTTGGCAGGGGGAATATTGCCTGCTTGATGCTTCCCAGGGCAGGAAATTACAAGAGTGGTACAGCCCCAGCTCCTTGGTCCAGTCTGGGAAGTTGGGTTCATCAAGCAAAGACACATTTCACATTCCACACTCAGTGGGGTGAGTTGCAGATGGAATATTTACAGTCATTTTCTTGACTTGGCACCCCTCAGGCTCTCACCAGTGTGTTATTTTCAACAGCATTGTTAATATTAATTTATTTGTCAGTGTTCTGTATACAGCCATACCTTTTGTGCTCTGCAGTGTGATGGAAGTGGAGGCTGTGGGTGCTTTTAGCAGAGTTTGCAGCAGCCCTGAGGACAGCCTCTAAGGCACTGCTGCATCCCAAGAGATGGTGCTGAGATCCTGGAGCACATTGGAACCACAGACACTGTGGAAACACTGAGAGGTGAAAATTAACCCAGAATCTAAACTGACAGTGAATGTTGGGTAAAAGCAGTGACTGGGTGTGTCTGCTGAAATCACAGCCAAGGAAAAAGGAATCTGATCAAACCCCAACAGCAAGTACAGGTCGCTTATAAAATGCTGCTCTTTATCTTCCTGTTGGCCTGGTTCCATTCAATGGAGACAGGAATGTCCTCTGCTGGTGTGTGCACACAGCATCCAGCTCAGTTCCCATGCAGATGGAGAATTCCTGGTACATGTACACACACATACAGATGTACACACACATATATGTATATTTAATGTGTAGCCTGTATCTGAAATCTCACCTACGTCCACACCAAGTCAATTTGTGGGTAGATGATGGAAGGTCATAATTAGAATTAATTAATCCAGTGGGAAATCCCTTCCCAAGCAGCACTCAGCAAAAGGCAGATTGGCAATGTAAGGAGGATAAGCTGTACTTCTAAAGCTCTTCTTAGATATTCTTGTCATTTCCAATATCCCCTGGGGTGTGAATGGCTTTAATCTCCCACCCTGAGAGCCACCCGTTTTACTGCTGTGCACTCCTTGTGAGGAGTTGAAGCTGAAGACTGAGTCCAACAGCTCAAAGGTGCTGGTGAAATACAGACACAGATCATCCTTGCAGTCTGCTTCCCCAAATCTCTCCCAGCAATCCAAATGGAAGTAAAAAATTCCCAGCCAAGCCAAGCCCAGCCCCTGATATGTACATAGAAGCAGAGTGGCTGTTTCTGAAGAGTTTGATGAGGGGACAGAGCCACAAGTGACTTGGTGACTCACCTGCTTAGCAGCAGGGCAAGGATCTGGACCCTGGTGCCACCATACACTGGACCATGTCACCTCCTCTATGGAGAGCTGCTGTGCAGGATTTTGGAGAAGGAAACAGATCCTTTGTCACTCACAGACCTTTCCAAGGTTTTGTTGTATGGAAGCTAAACAGAAACTTTCCCAGGATTTTTTTTTAAAATTTTGTTACAAAGCAAATAGATTTTTTTCTTCAATAATCCCATTTTGTGATGTTTACACCACCTCTCCTGAAGGGATGAGATGCAAAAAGAAGGGTGCATTAAGAAGCTTCTGCTGCTCAGTGCTGGCACCTCAGTACTGCCAACAGTCTGAGTCATGGAGCAACCAACTCCACACGGCCCAGCACAAAGACATTACAGAAATCAGCTTTTGCCCAAAAGTGTTTCTAATCAAAACAATTTTAATAATATAAATAGGTATATTTTAAATAGAGGAAATCAGAGTTTGCACAGAAAATTTGGACACCAGAGGATAAAAGGAAAGCCCATTCCATCAGAGAAGATAAAATTAGCTGTGGTCTAAATTTCATCGCGGTATCTCATGAGCCTTTGGTGTTCTTCAAATGTCCCACACGTATATTAGTTTTATACCCACTTGAGAATGAAGTCATTTTCACATAGGATTTTTAATGCTTAATTATTCTTCTTTTGTTCTTCTCTCTTTCACTATTGGAGTTTTAAGTTGTTTAGTTGCTCAGTGATTTAAGTTTTTCTGGAGAGAGATTTCCCCAAGAGAGAGCTCAAAGGTGTTGAGGAAAAAGGTTCTACCAGCACAAACTGGGATTTTTATCAGAGGACATTAGGGCCAGCTGGACAGGCACAACCTTCCAGGAAAAAAAAAAATCAGTGCCCAGTAAATGCCAAATTGAAATTCACAGGTATTAAAACCCGTGTCTTTTCTCTTCTAGTTACATTTCTATTGGCAGCAGCCTCATGCCTATGCTCACACTGGGACACTAACATCCTTTTTTTATCAGTCAGCTAACACACAAGCTTCCCTCTGAAATGCAATGCCAACAATAAGAAAGCCCAGACTGGCTGTATTTATCTCCATCAAGTTTCTCTAGAAAATACATGTGATTTATCCTCATTTGCCTCAAGCTGGTAAAAATTTTAGGTCTCATAAAGTCCTTGGGAAAGGCCACAAATCCATGATCACTTCAGCAGTGCATGCCTACCAAAAATCTTATATTTCTTAATCTCACTCCCTTATTCACTCCCTTTTCTCACTCCCATTCTCCCTTTTAAATTTTATGTTTTTAAATGAGAGAAAATCCCAGAGACAACATCTGTGTAAAATGAAGATCAGAGTTGAGAATATATTTATAGAACTTAAGGGCATTTTCCTAGCAGGTTGTAATTATCCTTAAAAAGATCATAAACCCCCCAGGAAGCCCAGATATAAATATACACTACTGAAGAATTAAAAGCACATTAAGGTAATAAACACAGAAGTATCCAGTGACCTGATCTGGCTTACATCAGAATAAATCAAGAATACTATTGCTGTCAATGGGACACAGACCCTGATTTACCCACAGGCTGGAAGGGGTGGAAGGACAGTTTTTCAAATCATTGATCATGATTTGGTTCACCTCAGGTGATAAAAGTTGATATCATTTCCTTGTGGCCTACACTGTCTTTCCCTACAATTTTGGATATCTAGTTGTTTTACACAGCTTTATAATGGCATTTTTTTTTCCTTGAAGTATGTAATGTATTTGTTGATTTTAACATGTTGAGAGAGTTTTAAAGGAAATTATTTTCACCTGACTGAGGTTTTCTTAAAGAGCAAATGCAGTTGCATTCCCCAACCATTGTTTCTTCACTGAAAGTGAAAGTCAGGCAATCTTTGAAAACCACAGACCATACAGTAACTCCCATCAAAATGCATTTGAAAATGGCATCACCAGTTTAGGACACAAACCCAGGAACCAAAGAAATGCAAGGTTTCAGTCTAGAAGTGACTCATGGGGCACCATGGCCAAGGGTGCTGGGCAATCCCTTCCTCCTAAATGAATGTTGAAGGAGGCCAGGAGCTGGCCTGGCTGTCAGCCAGGGGGTTATCAAAATCCTCAGGAACCTTCTGCTTATCAAACTGAGCAAAAAAAGAGGCATCTCTCAATAGGTCTAGGTTAGCAGAATTGGGATGGAAAAGATATTTCTAAGAAAAAGCACCCAGACATTGCTGAAACATCCTGAAGACTTAAATCATGGTCAGACCTTCTGGTGAGTAGCTTGGGCATTTTGCCAGCAAGCTACATAACCAAGAATGGAAATTTTTTCCCAATTCTTTCATTTTTATTTTTTTTTTAATTGCATGTTAAAAATTAAGTCTAGCCAGGACTCAAATCCTCGTAGATCTGTCTGGGGAAGCATCACCTCATGGGCTCTAGGAGGATCTGCCACTCCTGCTGCAATGGCTTTGGTGAAAAGAGGTGATTTGGAAAGGGAAAGGCTCCAGAGAAATTAAGCCCTTTTATACAGGTAATCAACTGAAGTGAGTGAAAGGGCTTTTCCTCCCGAGAGCTCCTCGCCCTAGTGGAAGTGATTCTATAGATGCTATTTTGAAAGCATGTCATATCCATTGTGTTTTGAAACATTTAATTATTTGTGACTCCCTTCAGCGTGGGAGCCTTTCCTCAGCAGTGCTAGGTGGGGTAATGTGCTCATAATCATCTCCTGAACATCACGTGGAGTCTGTCACTGTGGGATGGGGAATCGGGGGCGGGAGGGCGTTTGGGGGTGCCTGGGCTCCAACACAGATTTATGCTCATGGTGTTGAGCTCATGGCATGCAGGTATGCCTGCTTTTGCACAGCGTTTTTAGATATGGAATCATCCCCCTGAATTGCCATTTGCTTTGAAAACAGATGACTTTGGTATTTAGAGATTTTTATTCACTTTTACTGGTAAAAAAGCCCTCGCAAATGTTTGGGGTGAGCTGGAAAAGTTGCACAGCTGTATCTAAGGCACTATCAAATACATCCTTAGAGCAGATGGCCCATAAAAATATGCATGTGCTTGGAATATTTGGATACACCATACCTAGAAACATTCTAGAAACCAAGCTTAACTCAGAAAATTAGGATTATTTCAAGAAACCAGCTGTTCTCTGTATTTTCTTTTGACTAAAATAACATCCAATTTTATCAAATACCTTTGTGCATTGAACAGAAAAACAGACAGACTTGGGTTTTGCCCTACCAGCTGTACACAAGGGATGCTTTAGGGACAGCCATCCTCGTAAGATAAAACCACAAACTAGTTCTTACTGTTCATTACCCTACGTGTATAAACATTTCCCAGTGTTTAAGTAAAGTCAGCTCTTAGTTTTCTGCAGAATGGGGGTTAACTCCCTGGGGAAAGGCAGGGAGTCCCAGCAAGTGGCTGGAAGGAGCTGACCTTTGGTACCTGTGAGTGCAGCAAGGAGGAGGCCACTCCTGCCAGCTGGGGTGATAATCCCCTGTGCCTCTGGTAAGTGATAGCTGATAAGTCTGCACAGAATTACTCAGTGATGTTTATTTGTCAAATGGGGCTCTTTTCACCACTAAGTTACTCAGAGTCAATTTTTTGGGGGGTAGGGAAGTTCAGTTTAGATTGCTCATAGGTGAGGTTATGAATTTCTCCTGGCTTCCTCTGGGCAGGTATGCAGGCAGATGTGTTGGAGGAAAGCTCTAAATGTTTGTAGTAGATATTTTTTGGAGAAAGACAAGGTAAAAATCCACAAAAACTGCAGCATTCCTAGAATACCTTTCACAGATGCTAAATGCCCTTGTTTTTGTTCAGACTGAAGGAAGAGGAGGTATCTGGTTCTCTCATGGCTGCTGAGAGGCTGGCAATGCTCTTTGGGGCAGTGAGAAGGAGACCCATGACTTTTGTGCTCCTTGTCCATGTCCCAGGCATGGCATCCCAGCTTTGGGGGTTACAGCTGTCTCTAGCAGAAGGCAGGAGCAGGGCTCTGCAGCTGGGACATGCTCTGCTCTCACCAGTTTTGAGCAGGATTTGTACCAACAAGACATAGGCTGGGAGTCTGCATTGCCATAGGAAACCTGGCATAAAATACACAATTCTCCTGGGCAGCCAATTGTTCTTCTGTGTGCAGAGCTTGCCTGGATCACCTCTGCTCTTGGTTCATCACTCAGGCAGACTTAAATTGTACTTGGATGCCCTTTCTCAGGACATGCACACTCAGAGGTTTTTGTGCTGCAGAATTGCAGTGAGGCTCTTCTGGACATTTGGGATCCAGTGTGCTTGGATACCCTCCATAATCTTGATACAAATATTTAATATATAACATACATGGTTAAGGTTATAGGTATACACTTGTGTCTGCTGGGGTCAAAGGATCAATGTTTTGAACACTGACTGTAGGTGAGGAATAACAATGATTCTGTGCAATGTTTTCGAACACACCTCAAATGGACAATTTGCCATGGCTCTGTAGCACTTTGTGACCCAGCAACATTCTTCAAGTAAACCTCCTGCTCACTTCTTGTTTTCTGGACATGCAAAAGCCAGTGCAGCATGCAATGGAAAGCCCTATAAAGAAATAAAAAAGAAATCATAAGTGATGAGATGTGATAAGAAGGAATGGCAGCCTAGCCAGGGCTGTTTCTTTAAAAAGTCTTTTTTCTGTCTGCTAATTTATGGATCCCTCCTCGAAGGTCTTGTGTCACTGGGCTGGGGTGGCCCAACAGAGTTGGGAAGAGCTTTCTCAGACAGAGAAAGGGTGTATTGCCTTTTGTCCTGGGATAGGAAAGGGGAAAAAATCTGTTTCTATTGACTGAGGATGGGCAATGTCACCCGAAGCTGCTGTCCACAAGAATGTATTTCATCATTTAGGCATTGGAACGGACTGTCCAGGGAAGTGGTGAAGTCACCATCCCTGGAGATGTTTATGTCTAAATGCTGGACATGGCACTCAGTACCATGGTCAGTTGACATGGTGGTGTTCAGTCATAGGCTGGACTCAAGATTGCTGAGGCAATCTTTTCCAGCCTAATTGATCCTGTGATTCTGTGATTTTCTGATAAAAGTGGAGATGTGCTCATGGGACCCTGAGGGTAGAAAAGGTCCTGTTGTGGGAGGAGGACTTGCTAAATGGGGCTGTGAGAAGTGTCCCTTGTCCAGGGGTCAGGGGTGTGTGAGTAGCTTCAGACACAATGGAGTGAGTGAGGATGGAGTAGGCAGGGGAAAAAAAAATCCATCCCTTAAGGTAACATGGAAAGCTCCAGCTTGAGCAGCATCCATGGTGCTAATGTTATATTAGAGGTGGTTTTAAGTGCAAATGGAACTGCTTTAACTGAATCTCCAGGCAAAGAGAAACACCAAGATGAAAGGATCATTTACATGGAGACCTTTTGTTCCAGACCCTTGCACTCATGGAAGGATGAGTGTGGGTACTAAAGGGCAGGCAGAGGATCAGCAGTGTGCAGTCACTGTACAGTTGGCACAGCTCTGGAGTGAGCTGGAATAGGATTCATCAATCCACATCCCTGCTGATGCTGGGGAGACATGTACCAGCTTAAACCTGTCCCAGCCTCGATCACTGCTGTGACAGTGAGGGCAAAACCCAGGGATTCCAGCTGAAACCTAAGCAGGAGCCTAGGTTAACTGTAATGTGAAGTCATGGCCAGATGGTTACCATCCAGCAGAGGAATAATGAAGGAATTAAGGTTAATTTAACAGGCTTAAGTCTATAGGTGGTCTTAGAGGGCTGCAGCCAAGTAGCTGAAACCTACCACCCCTTCCTAGGCCTGGGAGCATGCAAGCAGCAGCGGTGGATGGAGGCTCCTGGTGCAGGTTTAGTGTTGTGGAGGATGTGGAGGATTTCTCCAGAGAGCTTGGGGGGAGGCTGAAGACCTGCCTTCCTGAGCAGAGACTGCTGGCAGAGTAGGACTGAGGAGTTTGAGAAACTCTGAGGTTTTAGCATGGAAATCTGTGAAGCATAGAAATTGTCCACGGATTAGAAAATTTTATCTACTGTCATGTATAAGACTGGTTAAACATTTCCGGCGGCGTTTCCCTTTATCAGCGCTATTTCCTGTGCTCCAGTCACAGCCTGTCCCCTGACAAGAATGTTCTTGCTTTAAAATTACAACTTTAACAGAGCAGTGAGAAGAACTTGCTGTTTTATTTTGAGCACCAAGGGAGTAGCAACCCTTTTGACTCACCTTGCTGCCAGGAATGGAGAAAGAAGTTCGGGAAGTCCAGGGTGTCACCCCTAGGAAGGAGGAGGCCTAGCTGGGGTCAGTGAGGAGTGTGATCCCTCATCTGGGAACTGATGGCTCCAGGGATGAGCTTACTCTGCCCAGATCTGTGTCCCATGGCAATCCAGCAGGCCAGTGCTTCATCTTAGCCCTCTGTCCCTCAGGAAAACTCCACAGTGTCCTGTCCAGCACTGAGGGCTCCTGACAGGGCTGAGGCCCGAGGCAGGGTGCACCACATCCAAGACAGGGTGTTCATCTCCAGCCTGGCCCCCTCAGCCCTTCACCCCCCAGACCTCCCCAGCTGTCCCCTCCAAAGAGCTCCCCAAAGCCCAGCAGCACAGGCAGCTGCTTTTCAGTGCCTGTTGAGTCTCAGCCCTGATGTGGCCACTGGCTCTGAACACTTAAACCTTCTCCAGCACAACAAACTATCAAACTCAATTTTATTTCATATTTTCTTTCCTTTTCTGAGTACTCTGTCACACTTACGAATTCTTCCCAGGTTCTCTGCCCAGCCAGTCTTTCCTAGCAGTGTCCAGCATCTCTTGCCAGCAGCCCTTCACTAGGAGAGTTCCTGTGCCTGAGGAAGAAGTGGGAAAGGATGATCAAAGCACACGGGTTCCTCCTCAGTTCTTTTTGTCTCCTGAGTTTATCCAGTCAACATTTGAATGCATTTGAGTCTGTCCTGCAGAGCCAGGGTGGAAAAGGGCCCTTTGTTTGCTTGTTGCTAAAGCACCTTACTTCTAATTAACAGAGTGATTTAATTAACATTAGGCAGAATCAGCCTGGTTTTTTTTCCCTTAGGGGATAAGGGGAGGATAGCAGGCAAGGCAAACAGGTAACATCCTCTTCTGACACTAATTCTCCAGGGCACAGCCCTTATTTCTGAAGGCTGCTCCAGGCTATCTTCTCCAGACACTTTGAATCTAAGGAAGAAATAAAAACAGATTGTGAATAAAGTTCACATTTTGGGAGGAAGGTTGGTTTTGATTGACTATTTGTTTCCTCAAATGGTGGTGGGGAGAGGGGAGAGTTTCTGAGAGATCACAAACAACTTTGGGACAGTTTAAGGCAGAACCTGGAAAAACAAATTCAATGATTTTTTTTTCATTCAACTGAAAATGGTGTGTACAGTATTATCCTTTTCTATCATTCTAAGATTCTCATTATTCAGAGGAACAAGCACTTGCTGCTGCAGATTTCATGTGCATGGATCAGAAAAGTGTTAATGGACATCTACTGGTGTCATCCAGGCCTCCACCCAGATCTAGGTATGACAGTTTTATAATATGCTATGCAAAGCATGGTAAGTTTATAATATACTCACAGCAATATATTAATCGCCTTTATTAAGTGTGAGTTTGTCAGATTTTTGGCATTTCAGAGAGCATCTCTGTGAAGCACAGGGCCAGAAGTATTTGGGTAAGGCACAAAGAAACAAAACATTTGCTAGGTAGGCTCAGCCTGGCTGAATGGACACCTCTCCTGGCTGCAGTTTGTGCTGTCTTCTGCCTCTCCTCCCCAGCAGGCTGACAGGCCACTTACTGGGATTGTGCTTCTGCTAGGCTGGGTTAAATCTACTGCTTAAATCAGCACTTCTGATTTTTTCGTAATGTGTTGCTACTGATTACTGTTGACAGGGAGAGAAAAAATGCCCTTCTCTGAATGCCACACCGGCGCAAAGTATCCTGTCTTTATTATTTTCAATTAATATTGAGACTGAATGGAGCAGCCTTGGCACAGTCTAAATTGTGAACAAGGCAAATTAGATGAGAGATTACACATTTTTGGCATTCTGGCATTAACTAAAATAAGTTAAGCTTTGTCTTTGGTGGTGGTCTTAAAGCAAGTGGAATGTGAAGGTGGAATTCAGGACCGGCTCTGGACTACCCTGGTGTGAATTTCTTTCTTTAGAAGAGAGTGTTTAATTCCACATATTAACATGTTGGGCTATTTTACTAAAAGTGAAGTTACGCTGATTAGTTACACCACAGAAGCTAAAGTATGTACATCTGCTTGAAGCCGGCATTTAATGGCAGGAATAATGGCTAACTTTGCTCATGTAACATTTGACTTTAAGGATCTTTAAGATAACTGGGCACATATCGGACGTTACAGCTGGGAGAGATTTTTTATTATTATTTATTTTATTTTCTTTTAAATAAGCAGAGTTCAAGTAGTTTATTTTTCAAGTTACTTCCCCTCCCTCAGATTACAAGAATTTCACCTCCTTACTTATTACAAGAATTTTGTCTCCTTCTTTGCTGAAATGAACTCTTTCCCCTAAAATAAAACTATGATGAATGGGACTAGAAAGGTAAATTCTTAAACTTCCTTTAAAATATGCCATTACACAACAAACTTCCTGGTATTGATTAAGCCCAGGTGGTCTGCTCACCCAGCAAACAGATATTTTACAAAGCTTTATTACGCCTCATTAGAATTCAGTCCTTTAGAAGATTTCTAATTATATTGTCTAATAAAACTAAACCTTCGAAGCTATTTGCATATTATATGAAGAAATCTCATACAACAAACTCACAGTGGATTCAATTAACATAATAGCTAATTATATATCCCATCAGCCTTTAGAGTAGCTCAGCATTCATGTTGCTCCTGTTTTAGCCTAGAGCAAAGGAGGTTTGAATTTTCACTTCTAAATATTGACTTTTAACTAATATCAAAAATGATTTGAACACTTTTGTGGATGAAAAGGTAATGATTAAACTACATGAAACATTTTAAAAGACTTATTTCCAAGTCATTGAAACAATTGCAATTTAAACCTAAACCTTCCCATATTATCCATTCCAAGTATGTCCATATTAAAAAAAAAAAAAAAAATGACCAGATATGTCTAATTATTTTGACTAATGTTGGATTGACAGTTCGATTATTTTGAAACTGCCTCCTTCCTGCAGTTACATTTTGTATATTTTTCATTGCACTTTGTAATGCAATTGTATTCTTGGCCAGTTGTGGTATCTATCAAGCAAGAAATTTAGGACTAGATTAACAGAGACATAGTAATGAACAGGCATTTGAACACCCTATAATTGACTGTTATTAAGGTGTTGTCACAGTAGTCTGTAATGAATTCTCCTGTTTTCTTTTGAAATTGGATGAGATATTCTGAAAAAAAAAAAAAAAAAGAAAAAAAACCCAAAAAAAAAAATGGAAAAGTTTCCTTCAACCTTCAAAAAATGCCCCAAAGAAACAAAGCCTTTTTTTTTTCTTTTTAAAGATTTCAAATTATTTGAAGGTGCTTCCAATTTTGAAATGCTCAGCAGAAAAATCAGTGACAGAAGGAGCAAATTTTGTGACTTATGTGAAAACTCAAAAAAAAAAAGTGTGTTCATCAATTGCCTCGTAAAATGCAATGAAAAATCATATTTATACTTTTGCACAAGATAGAAGATAAAGTTTGTTGCTGAGTACATGGTTTTCTCCCATTACAATGATGGCTGCCTTTTCATTCATATTTTAATGAGGTTAGTATCTCTGAGACAGCTTTTTCGGGGTGGAGGCCCATGTCTCCGGTACAATTACAATAGGAGTTGCTTTATTGACAAGTACTATTCAAAATCTTCACAGTATAGAAAGAAAGGCTTTAGTTTTCCACCACTTGTCCAAATACTTATTCCTCTCTTACTATTAAAACACTTGCAGAAAGAGCACTCTCAACTGCCTGGAGCCCTGTACACCAGGCAGAGCACAATTCAGCAAAAAAATACTTCGCTTAAATTCAAGTTGCATTTATGTCCGCAAAAATTTCCCTCGGTAAAACCCAACAAATACACAGCAGAATCTGATAGGTAGTCTTGGCAGCTTCTGCATCCATGGGTTTACAACAAACAGTCTCATATAAACTATAGTTCCTACTCAAACTGTGAATCTGACTCCAGACATATGAGGGAAGGCAAAGTTATGCAGAGATTACGCATCCAATATATAATTTATTAGACTCAAACAAAAAAAAATATTGTAAATCCAACTCTTGGCAAGTTAATCTCTTGTGCTTTTTTTTCATCTTGTCTATGTCTATGCTATCTCTCAAATGCTTTTCATTACTGTAGCAAGGGAATACAGCCCAAATCTAAATATGATACTAAATAAAAGCCTGAACCACATCACAGAAGTGCTAGTACATGTACAAAAACTTACTTTTGGTGCATCCAACAGAAAGTTCACACAGCAAAACCCTCTCTGTAAATTTGTGGGGATCATCACATGAATTTTGAGGGTTCATTATTTCTTTCTGATGTTGGATACATTTTCTTCCAGCTCAGTCCTTGGCTGTGGTTCACATGATAATGTTCAGGAGAAGGGAGTGCCCTGTGTTTGAGCAGAGTACCCTGTGGCATCCATGGGCTTTGGCTCAGCCACACTCACATTCCTGACCAGCCAGCAAGCCACAGGAAAGGGCTGCAGGAGATATGACTACACATCTGAATATTGGTTGCAGTATAGCCACAGGAAAACCATTTTTACCAAAATTTCCAGAGTAAACCCCTTCTGCTGCAAACACCAGATCTCTCTATGTGGAAAGAAACACAGCCACAAAAAATGCCTTTCCCCATCAACTAACTTAAGCTATTGTCCTGGATGTAAACTTAGAAAGGGGATAAAATTTAGCGCAATTTATTGCTAGAGCAGTCAGATTGCAAAAAAAAAAACCAAACCAGACCCAATCCCTCCCAGAGCAACACTGACCTCAGTAAAAGGGGTGCCAGGGCTGAAATTAGACTGTGAGGTCGAGTCCCACCTTCTGTCACAAGGGCTATAAAAGCTTCCTTCCACATTCACAAGTTTTTTTTTATTTTTTACTTTCAGAAACATGTATTTCTTGGAATCTTAGGGGGAAAAATGTTTCCTCTGTGCCTGAGCCGCCGAAGCCTCTGCAGTCCCTGTCCCGGTAAGAGGAAGAAGAAGCAGAGTTTGGAGCACAAGTTTCAAACTCCACTTCTGCCACCACCTTCCTCCACCAGCTTTTTTTTCCAGTTTGTGAAACATTTTGTTTTCCTGGAAAAAAATATTTGAATCTCAGTGGATGTGATGGAATTTTAATAGCAAAATGTGGCTTTGTGAGAGACTATCTTTACTGTAAAATAAGTTATGCTGCTTTACAAACGATGTTGGGAATAAAAGGCTGCTGTCTTCTCTTTTATTTTTTTTGTCCTTTATTTTCTAC
>VWYP01006011.1:9779-38680 GCA_013400435.1 Pycnonotus jocosus | reverse complement strand
TAGTAGCTACTGGAGGTGGATGTTTCTTGTTTGATTAAAAAGTGGGGAACTTCAATAAAGTCTTTTAGCATGATCAAACCGTTTGATATTTACAAGCATAGATCCATTCGCTGTCATGTATTCTTTGATCACACAAAAAGTCTCAGTGCTAGACAGGCAAGCAAAACCTGCTGAGACGCACCTTCAGATCCTCTACTATTTTTACAAGCTTAAAAACCCCCTAAAAGTTAATTTTTGAGACTTCCATTTTTTTTAATCCCCTCCTTACCCCCAAACAGAAGGTGCGGTTGCCAGTCGGCCCAATGGAATAACAGAGATTTTTTTTTAATTGCCCTCTAATTTTCTTTGCTGATTGCAATCATTCTTTGTGTCCTCTTTCTGGGGTTATATATATTTTTAGTTGTGATGGTTGGGCCACAGTGACATGCCAGCAGCATTTCATTCAGGGTTAAATGGAGTTATGTGAAGGCCAGTAAGGAGCCAGAAACCGGTTAAAGCTTGTGCTAATGTACAGACCAGAGCCAGCTGATTTATAAGTGGAAAATAATTTAACACCACATATTTTATGAGTGCTGAAAGCTACTGTTTAAGTAACAGCAGGACTTCTCCTACATAATTTTCTTTTTACATGCTCACAGCCATAAAAGTGTTCTGTTTGGTTAAAATCTTAGAGTCCCCATTTTATCTTAAGAGGGACTTACCCTATGTTTCTTTATTTAGCTGTTTGGAAAGTTTGACTATAATTTAGGTGCCCGATGTTGAGTTATACAAAAGTGAAACAAAAAAGCTCTTATTCAACTGCAAAGAAATCCAGAAGTCTTTTTTTCTACAATTATCGCTCAAACTATTGTGTTTTTGCAAACTGATACTTTCTTCGAGGCTCATTCCCAGTGAGAACTACTCTCCTGGAGAGTTTAACAAAGCTAGCAGCTACATCAATTAAAAGCAACTAAAATGTCTGTTATGGGTATGTGCAGAATATTAAGATGCCATTAAGTCATTTACTGCTCACCTTAACACTCTCTGCAAGACTGCAGTTTAAAAAGGCAATATATGGAGTGAGAAGCTGTAGTTTAATGCTGCCACAGTGCTCTGGAATTACATATTTTCTCACGTTTTTCTCCCTGTGCAAGTAGGAAAAAGAACAGGAGAGAGAGAGATTAGCCTTTGCGTCCCTGCCTTGAAATAGGATCTGTGAGCACGCATTTCTCCAAATGCTACAAGGGACCTTGTTGGTGGGCTTTATTAAAGAATTGGGCTGCAACACTCCTTGTTTAAAAATACAAAATTTGACCTAAAAATACTATCAGATTTTAGCTGCAGCAATGAGGTTATACTGGGAAGACCAGGGAACTGAATTTGAAGACTAATGTGGGCACCTCCAGAGAGGAAAACAGGATATTTTCTGTATTTATTAGTGTCATATTGTGCAGTATGCTGGGGTCTGTTCTCCAAGGCTGATCCATGGCCAAACCCACCCAAAGGAGCACCAGCAAGAGCCCAAAGCCAGGTGTGAAACCCACCTGGGGAGCGACAGGTTCACCACAAGAGCTTAGGTGCTTCCTAGGTGGTTTTCCAGCAAAAAAACCCCCACCATAACTGTTTAAAAAAACTCCATAAACTGTGTTTATGTGATGTGATAATCATTGGAGAGCCTGATCTGCTGGGATAATTTTTCAAGTCAAATAAGCCAGAGTTTTCAGGGCTTTGCAAAAATGCCCTCTCACATAGGGATGCGCGAGTTGTGTCCCTGCCCTGTAAGGGAAGAGTCAGACACTGAATTATTTAGCACATTTGAGGACAGGAATTGAGAATAAATAGATTGCTTTACTCTTTTTTTTTTTTTAATTCCTTCTTTACTGATTCAACAGAAAATATCCCTCATTCTTGATTTATCGCCCAAAGTTGTTTAACATGTTTTTATTTTCCCCTTCACACATTCACTGGTGGAAGTGCTTTGAGTAGAATATCTGTGTTTTCCTAGCTTGAAAAATATTTATTTTTGAGTAAAGAAGCAGGTACTTTCAGCAAAGTGCTACTCTTCAGAACATCAGTAAATCACATGGAACTTTTCCTACCTTAGGTGCCTGAGCAGAGGCTGCTGCTTACAAAAGTTGCAGAAGAGATCAGCTCCTCATTGCAGACTGAAGTAAGATGAGAACACAAGTTTTTTCCTTGTGTAGTCAATTTTTGCTATTGTAATATCTCTGCTGGTGTCTACTTTTAATCTCTGACTGTGCCCACATTCCACAGAGGATTTTTAATTATTATTAGTAGTAGTAGTAGTACTAGTAGTATTTTAACTGTTTTTCTGTTTCTGATATCTTGATATGAAATGTGCAGATGAGAATGTGCACTTCTGATGAGAATGTGGAGTTTAATGGGTGACTGGTTTTCAACCTTATTTCTATGTTCAGGTTTTTATTTACCCCAAGGTATTAATTTCACTTGTGCTGATTTTCATAAAATCAGCATCTGATTGTCAGAGCTGGGGGTCTGTAAAAACTGAGCCTTCTGCTCCAGCAGAAAAAGACAACTCAGAGAACTCTAAAAAACCTATTATTTTTTCATGCATTTAACAGATGACTTTTTCCCCTGTATTTCCAAACCATAAAGAGTTTAGAGTTTATAGCTAAGAGCTGCAAAGTTTCTATCCCTGTTATTGGGATGATGATGGCAAACTTTTGAAATAATTTGTCCTTTTAAAGGTGAAATAACTTAGTAGAGACTGTGCAGTCTTAAAACAAGCCGTTCCTTTAAAATTTCCATATCAAAGTCCTACTGCTCCTGATAGAAACGTTCACTCAACAAGAGCACCACTAGTGTAATAACTTTTTTTAATTAAAGCTTTCTTGCTGAAGAAATGGCAAAAAACATCAAAATATTCCTGACAGAAGTTATGCCTTTCATCGTTGGGGTGGTTTTTTTAATGTCCAAAATATTTATTAATCAGTATAAAACATTTGGTCATAAATATCACCCAGAGATGGGACTCGGTTCAGGTTGTTGCTGTGTCTCCAGAAAATAAAATGGGAGAATATCTGCTTCAGGCTCCAATACTCTATAAAAACACTGTTTTAAAGGATGTTAACTACTTAGCCAAAGTTTTAAGGTGACAAGGCTAGTTCATTCAAAGCACTAGAATATTTATGGTAAAAGGAAGTTTTATAACAAAGAAAAAGTTCTGAAAATACATAGGTCACCTTTATTATGGATTGAGTAAACAACAAAGAATATAAAATGATGAATTGTATCATGAAAAACAAAACTCCTCTCTGATTAAAAATCTGTTAATAAATGTCATATAATTTTAAAGTTTATTTATAGATTTTTACAATATTTCCAAAGTTAAATATTTCAACAATAACACAATCCATCCCTCAGTGTGTGTAAATTGCTGGAGCTTTACAGAAGCAATTAGAGCAATGCTGATTTACAGCAGTTTAATGTCTTGTCCTCTAAATCGGTAACACAAATTTTTTTGCCTGATTTAATATTTTTTAAAAGACCGAAGTTCTTTTCATTCTCTGCCATATCCTACTGACAGACCAATTTTGCAGAATGCTTTATCAAAGTTATAATTGAGTATTGTGGAGCAGCTATACTCTATAAAATGGAAATAATGCCTTCAGTATTTAACGAAGACTTTCTTCACACGTAATGCAATCCAATATCTTCTTTGATGTGCATGTAAACAGCAATTTTTAAAGAAACTTTCAAATATTTGAACTCCCTTTCTATTTAATGCTGCTTCTGAACAGCCAGTTTAGGCTGAGGTGGGTTCTTTAGTGTGGATACTGAGCTCACCTCACATACAAAACTCACAATTTGCTGCCTCTGTTTAAAGCCTGAAAACAAGAAATGTTTCTTATTGTGCATAAAACTAAGACAAACATATCAAGCTAATGAGAAATGTTTGGATTTCCCTCCTGTTTCCATTATGTTAAATCTGTTGATTTTTGAGTGGGTAGAAAAGACAGGTTTGGTTCAAAGTATGTTTTAAAAAACATATGTTATCATGTCACATAAAAGGAAGACAGCTACTGGGATTCTGTGCAGCTATTTCAAAGTCTAGTTAATTCTCACCTTATTTTAATCATATATTTTCCCCCCAAATTTAAAAATATTTTACCTTTCTCCAGCATCCTCTTTTTATCATTCAACATGAAAAATCCATAAAAGTAACTAAGATATTGACTGCCTGGGAGAACAGCATAGTGCAAGTGGCTGACCATTACAAAAAGATGAAAATAAATAAAGTAAGGTGGCAACAGGGAGCAATTTTGTTGGTGGTTTGTTTTTTTTTTTTTTTCTTTTTCATTTGTATTTTATAATAGAAGAAACTTTTGTGCTTTCTGTAACAGCAACCACTAAATTATTTCGGGCAGGTAGGTTAGAATGTCTCTTTAAAATTTAAGTGCTATCTTGTGCTTTGATATGCCCTCAAAATTGATCACAGTCATGCTGTGAAAAAGTTCTTGAGTAACCTGGCTGGGATTTTTGCTGAGCATCAAGTCCTCCAGTGCTGCTCTCAGTGCAGGCATTCAACTAATGTGGTTCGTGTGGTTTGTGCTGAGAAAACACTACGAGATGGTAGCAGGGAGACATCCCTCTCTCAGAAAGAAAGCCTTTCTTTAAACTGTGATTTGCACATTTACACTTTTGCAGTCTGTCTTTGAATTTCACACTGCAGAACTGCCAGAGAGTTTTGGTGTCTGTTGCTTTTTGCATCTGTGTCAAGATATGGGGCAAATTCACCCCGGTGTCACTCCAGTCTCATCCTGATGTTACCTGGTGCAGCTGGGGCAATGCTGTAGTGGACCACATCTGATACATACTCTTCCCAGCCCTGGGATATTTATTTTTGGGGTAAATACTCAGATTGTTTCACTATCACCTTATTGAAGCAGATGCTGACTGAGATGCGAACTTAAAATTTATCAGGATCTTTGTGAAGCCAGACTCATCTTGGGTTCAGTAAGAAGTACTCAATTTAAAAAGAAAGAGATTCATGCTTTTTATCATCTGTGAATTAGCAGATTAGGTAAAATGATGTTACTTATATGATGTGACATGCCACAAAATGCTTTGAGTCCCATCTATCCAGATATTTATATAGCTGTCCTCAGCTTGGTCCTTTTGGTTCCCTCCAAGAAATGAGCATCTCAACACCTATATGGAAAAGCAAGGAAATGCATCCTAACTTCAGACCCTGTCCTTTCTCCCTTATTTACCTCACCCTACTCTGATGAAGCCAGAGACGTATCCAAAGGCATGTTCTTGCCTTTTATCAGTGCAACAGAACTGTAAAGGTCATTTCTAAGGAAGCAGGACCAGATCTTTGCCCAGAGCGCGTAGCTTTAGTCTGTTGACTTGGGATGGAGCTGTCACATTTGACCTGGGGATACTTGGGTTCCCCAGTTCATGAGGACTGTTAATATTTTTTTAAAAAACAGTTAATTTCATTTTCATGCCAAATGTACCAGGGAAAGAGCACTTTCCTGGTGACAGATTTTATTTCAAATGTAGCTTACGCTGAATCAGTGGAGGTCACTAAGTTTATTTCACTGAGGAAGAAAAACGGATGAAGTAAGATCCTAAATTGTCAAGATGGATACTTTATTTATTAAGATACGTGCTAAAACAAGGTTATCCACTAACCTGTCATGTTTTTTATTCATGTTTGTCTTTGTGGTCTAACATTTGTGATAGCTTCATCAAAATACAGTTTTTAGAAAATGCATCTTGCTAGTCACTGTTTCACTGACATAAAGAACAAGCATGTTAGAATTTTATGAGCAAAATATTAACTCTTATGGTGTCCCTAATACATATTAAGTTTACCAGAAATGAGGAGAGCTAAATTCATATTAAATGAAATACTATTAGTGGGTCTTACAGCAGGAGCAGTGAGGAATACCTTGTAATTATGGTGTACACATCCGAGTGCAGCATACTTTGTTCTGGGGCTTAAGTAGGTAATTAGCGTTTTGGTTATGGAGTTGTGCGTGATCCTAAATTGTGCTGCTCTCTGAAAATTGTCCTTACTTTTAGCGCTGAGTTGGATACAGTTGCTTCTGGACAAGCCTCTTGGAATTCTCAGGAGCACCTGTGCCACTGTCAGGGTGGAGGTGGCAATGGGAGACCAGACAGGGGTGGGGAAGGGGGTGAGGAGAGGAAAGCTCTTGGGATGCTACTGGGGCCACAGAGTGAGTGTAAACCAAGCACTTAAACCTTCTGCTGTCTGAGCATGGGGATTCCTGAGACTGGATGAGAACAAGGAAAGCCTTTTAGTGAGGGAAAAGTCTGACAGGTTAGGAAATAACTGCAAAGTGGAGTTGCTACCCTTGGCAGGTTCCCCACAGCCGTGCCTGAGCTGCAGCGGCGTCGATGGCTGCACGAGCGTTGATTAACAGCAGAACTGTGCTTAATGCAGCACAGGTTAATGCACAGGCTTTCTTCAGGAGCGCCTCAACAAGGCTGCGTGTGAAAGAGTGGGAGAAAAGGAGAGACCAATTCACAAAGCTCATTTAAACCGAGCGAGAAGCTTTGGAAAACAAGAATGTCTCCGTGCCTTTAACCATATTTACAGACCTGGCTGGTTTAATGGCATTCAGCAATAAATTCCATCGCCTTCGGGAGCAATTGATAAAGGTTCTGGTAACCGCCTGCTCCAATCTACTTTGGGGAATGTTAATAAACCAGTACCCAAGGACTCCTAGGTGTATGCCGTGGAATAGAGGGAGCTAAATGTCAGCTAATTAAGCAGAGCTGAGACCATGAAAGATCTTGTGAGTTAAAAGTTAAATATTAATATCGGTTTCAAACTTTATGAAAAGCTGGCTTAGTGGCAGGAAAGCAGAAGGGATATATATCCAGCATGTTCATGACATTTTCTATTTCTAGTTAACCTCGCAGCCACATTGAAAACTAGCTGAAGTTTTCTTAAAGCAAATTCTAGAAGAGCAGCCAATAAGGAATTACAACAACCCTTGAGGTGACAAAGACATTAATGAAGGAAGAAAGAAAAAGATTTCAATATGGCAGTGTTTCTTAAATGGTAGGAAAAAGAAAAAGAAAAAAAATCTTCCTTGTCATATTAAATGTGATATGAGCAAAAGGTGAGAGTTCCGAAAGCCTTGGTGCTTGGCAGGGCTGTGTTTATCTGGCTGCACATGTTGATCAATTCTGCAAATTTCTGAGGCTGGGGCCCAGCTACAGCCAGCACCAGCCTTGCAAAAGCACAGGAGCAGTGTCTGCCTGCCACTGTTATCAGGGCCAAACACACCAAACACAAGGGTAACACCAGCCATTTGCTATTGATGGGGACCGAGGGCTGGGATGTCATTTTCAGCTTGACACTGGAAAGTGAAGGTTGAGCACTGTGCCAAATGTGTCACACAGCTCACCTTGGCCAGGATTACCTTGGGCTGATCTGTTTGATGTTTGAGTTTCATTATGACTGTTGTTCATTAGGAGCTGTGTTGGAGGGGTGGCTCTCAGGCCTGGTCAGGATTGGGATCTCCTGTGCCTGGCCTTGCACAAGCAGCAGGGTTAATTCACCCAGTGCTCATCACACACCTGCTGATGCACGATCACTGCTCCTTCATTAACATGGGTTGAGAATGGGCAGACATTAAACACCTTTGCCTTGCCATGGCCAAGTTTTAACCACATGGCCAACTCTTCTTGCCTCCACAGGGATGGTAAATTACTAGAAAGTATTATTTGGAGATGAAAAAGATTAATTAAAAGCCTGTTTACTGATACCAAAGGAGATGGAGCCTTGTCTAAACTTCTTTCCCTGTATAACCTATGTCATGATGACTAAATATTCACATTTTCACTGCATTTAGCTGAGTTAGGGGTTTTCTGAGCTCTGCTCGGCTATGTTAGCCAGAAGCAGGACAATGTGGCTTTGCACCCAGCCCACTGCTCTGCCTATTGCAGCACACGAAGTGAATTGTAAAATATGGTCCATTTTATCCAGCTAGATACTCCTGATCCTTCCAGAAGAAGAATCAGTGTCATTCCTAATCTGTGAAATTTATGATTGATAGATGCAAAGAGAGCACCCCAGCACCTTGCATGAGCCTCTGGGTGCCTTGGACCTACATGGCTAAAGGTAGGGAGGAGCTGGAGAAGTGCCTGCTGTGTGGCTTTGCTTATCACTGTACTTCATGTGTGTCCTTCCCTCCAAATTCCCCCATTGCCAGTGAATTTCAGAATATAAAACTGAACTATCTAGGTTTGGCAGGTTTTGTGGTTTCAGATATCTTCCTTCCTTCCTTCCTTCCTTCCTTCCTTCCTTCCTTCCTTCCTTCCCCCTGTGCCTAATCCCAGTGCAGGCAGTGGTGCCAGCTCTCAGCCCCCAGCCTGTGATGCTGCCTTTCCTAAAGAAGCTTCCCATGCTTAATTAAACCCCAACATTCTCCTGGTACTTTAGCACTCACTTGCCTGGAATGGGCTTTGACTCTCTGTTAACCAGAGCCTCCCTGGCCATGTCTCACCCACTTGGAAGCAGAGGGGTTTGTGGTCACCTGGTGATGGCACAGCCTGAGAGGATGGTACTGGTGCCTGAATCCCAGGGATTGTGGGAATATGTAATTTTGCTTTGACTTTCACAGACTTAACTTTACATGACCAGGTAAGATCATAAAAGGAGTTTCAAGGTGCTTGGAGTTTTCTGAGGCTGAGTCATGTTTCATATGGCCTTTGACTGTGCTCCACCTCAGGGCAGCCTGAGCACACCAGAGCACTTTACCAGGGGGAACAGCTTTCTTTCAAGCTTGAAACTAGGGTGAGAAATCAGCTGGTGGTGCTGAGCACAACCAGGCACACTTCAAGGCAGTACATGGAAGGATGACAGCAAAGGTCATTCTGGGCTGAGCCACACTTGTGCTGGGGACACTTGAGGGCAGTGAGAACATTTGGAAAGATGTGAACCAGGGCAGGTTGTGGTTGTGAGGCTTTCTAGTGTGATAGCATAGCATAGTGCACAGGGAATTTCCTGTTTTCAGATTGCCTCATCTTCCCAAAATGAGTGACCCTCACATATTCACCATGGTCATTCTTCTCCTGTAGTCAATCCTTAAGTTCTCAGGAAAGCCTCCTGTCTGCTGTGTTCCAGATTCAAAAAAGGGATGAATGTCTGTCTATCTGCCTGCAGCCCTTTCCCACACAGAACCTCTAAGGAATGGGAAAGTGAGATAGCTAGAAATGATAAGAAGGTTTTTAGGTTAAGACTACTTCTTCTCAGTGGGGATTTCTGTCACCCTTGTTCATTCTGACCAGAACTGCTGCACTGTGGAGGTTTAAAAAGTACTGGAGGAGAGCCTTGGTGTACCCACATATGGAATATGAGAGAGCTGCTCTCTCCTTAGTGGACACCAGATGGGATACAGTGTAGGCACGAGCAGTCACTCACCTCTGACTGACTTTGCAAAGTCTCCATCGTGGGAGATGTTCCTCCATTCTCCCATCCAATCTGCTTATCTGATTCCACCTATTTTCCTTCTCTGAATAGTAGGGCAGAGCTCATATTTCTTTTTATATATTGGTACAAAACTTAATGTCATGGACTGTCTAATTTCAGGGGGCTCCTGAAACAATACAGTGATGGAAATAACAAAAATTATCACAACCTCTGGCTGTTTCTCTTTGGGAAGGGTATTCCATCTCTCCTGAACAGCCTGTAAACAACTCTGGATATATCTAGGAAAGCCCTGCCCTCATGAAACTGAATGAACAGCTCCTTGATTCATTTGAAGATGATGACAAAAAGACAAAACACAAATAGCTGAGGTCAGCCATCTGATCTTTCACCTTTCTGTGCAGATGAAAACACAGATTCTTAACCTTTGAGCCCTTCAAACGATTTCCTGATGCACTTCAGCAATGGCAACGAGACTTAAGCTGCCACAGTTCAAGGGAAGATTGCTTGAAAGCCTCTTTTATATTTCACAGCTTTGGGTTTTAGTTCTGTGTGACAACAGTTTTTAATAAAACATTAGTTTACCTTGACTGGAAGCTGATTTGTCATGGCTGCATTCAGGAAGGCAGGTAGGATCCAACTCCTTATCAGGGGTCTCAGCAGTGAGTTGGTGTCTGTGTGGACAATGCTGCACCTACCCCATGGAAATCGAGACTTTATCTTGACTGTGCAAGAAATTAGGAAGAGTGACTTCTAAGCACATGAAACACACAGGGAGAATTATCACAGAGTTATAGAATGGATTGGGTTGGAAGAGACCTTAAAGATCATCCAGTTCCCACCCTCTGCCATGGGCAAGGACACCTTCCACCAGACCAGGTTGCTCAGAGCCACATTCAAGCTGGATTCTTGTCCAGACACTTCCAGTTGCCACAAGCAGTAAGGAAGGAGTGATTGTATGGCCTGTCTTTGTGGTCATTTATTTACAGGGTAACTCAAGGAAGATAAGCATGTAGCTGAAGTTTTGTGGTACCTTGGATATAGCCAGAGCTTTGCATCCAGAATGTGGACTGGAGCCACCAGGGGGGTTCAGAGATTCTCTTCAAATCCCCACAATGAGTGGCCATTAACAGCAACGCTTTCAGGTTTTCAGACTGTGTATAAGCCACTGGTTTGCATGGCAGGTCTTGTTTGGATAATGTTTACGGGAACATCTCCAGAAGGTATCCAGAACACCTTTCAGGTGGTGTGTACTCTCTCTCTTCCAGTTCCACAGACACTGGAAGGAGTTTAGGCATGCATTGTGGCACAGAACTTGCCTAAAAGTTTTAAGTGCTTCTTTCTCTTCTTGATGAGACTTATTTATTATCAGGAAAATTTCAGGGATTTGACTGAACTTACTCTTGCTGTTCCCAAAGGAGAAATGAACCCAACATCTTGACATGACTCCAGGGAGGAGTTTTTCTCATTGACTAATTGTCCAAATAATTTTTCTGACTACAACTCTTTCTTCCACAAGAGTGTGACTTTTTGCCATGCTTTAAATATTTCTTTCCATAAATCTGGATAGCAGAAGTTAATGAACCTCAGTGGGACGCTGAGAGTTTATTTAAAACAAACCTCAAAAAAATCTAAGCTTTTCTTTTTCAAAAAGTTTTTCATTGTTCTCTACTACCTGAAGGCAGTTCTAAGAGGTGCTTCAGACAGAATATAGGAGTTGTCTTAGACTTTTTAAGAATGGGTGATTCTTGGAAAAGCTGGGCTGTATAGAAACACATAAAGAGCTAAGATCTCCATATAAAAATTCCTTACCAAATCAAGGCAACTCATCTAATATTTTGAAGTTTTCTTGCAAAAGTTAAGAACAAATCATCAGATTTTTTTCACTGTATGGACATTGTCCATATCAACAGGAATATCTTTCTATTTGTCTGCAAGTTTCCAGGCCTAGGAACAGTCTTGTCATCACCAGGTACCATCTCTAGCAGCTCTTGTTCAGGATGTCATCTTGGATGACCAATGATTTTTACCTAAACTACACAGGTTAGGTTTTCTCTTTTCAGTGTATTTTCCATCTCCCTCCTATAAAGCGGAAAGATCTGAAAAAAAAAATCTTAGGAAGAAAAACACAAAGCTCTGCTCCAGGATAGCATGGCTCCAAGCTTCTTGATGGACACAATCCTTCAGAAATCAATAAGAGTGGGATTTTCAAATTTAATTCTGCTCTTTGTGCCTCTGAGACCTGGAATCACAACATCCATCTCAACATCTGGCTCTCTTCTTCTTCTGTAGCAAACCCAAGAGCACTCAGACCAGAAGAAGCTTGTCCACAGAGACATTTGTAGCTTGAGAAGACATGAATCCTTGGATCACAAAGAAAAGCTGTGAATTGAGTGATGTCAGATGGGTGTGTCTGACAATGGAAGCACCAACCTTTTGACATTACACAGCCCATTCATTACTCCAAGGTTCACATATGTCCAAAGGGCTCAGGTCTGGTCCCTACCCCCTCTGCAAATGAAGACTCTGTGCCACTGTCCCTTCTGGATCAGTTGTGTCCTTCTGAGTGTTTGTGTCTTCTCCAGGACAGGCTCCAAAATCCCAGGAAGAAGGAATTGGAGAAACCCTGGGGAGGAGCCAGGCTATGGAAAAGAAGAGAAAGACTGAGGCAGAGTCAGAAAAGCTGGATAAAACCTAAGGAGTGAGGAAACAGGAGAATAAAGACAAGAGAGAGAAAAGGTCTAGTGTGGATCAGAGCAAGAGTGTCTAGTGTGGAGTTAGAGTAGGACTGCACAAGGCACAAGGGGTACCAGGAACTGGAAGGTGGAAAACCCAAACCAGTTGAGCACAAGAGCAGAGAGATTTACATGTACCAGGCAAAACTAAGTACAGTTGCTAATGGTTTTTGTTTTTAAGAATTACCTTTTAGAGGAATTTTTAATAAGAACAACTGAACAAACTAGCAAAGTTGTACAAAACTAAGAAGGTGTTGAGAGTCCTTCCCCCAAACAACCATAACAGTAATGCAAGTGGTACTGTAATCACTGATGTGGGATGAAAGAAACACTGGGCTGCACTTCTTTTCTCCTCAAAGGTGAGAAAAGTTATTTACAAAATAAAACAGAAACGAGCATCCCTGAAGGAAATTCAATAAAAGCTAAATTTAAACCAACTTACAGGGAGAGAAGAGGAAAATCTCAGTTTGTTGAAAAAGGTAAGGCCAAAATGCAAACTCGAACAGGGATAGCAGATGTCTGTTTTACAACAGCCTGTGATGGAGCTGGTGGAGAATGTGCAGACCTGAGTGATGCTTTGGCAGTGTTTTGTGCTGTGTCAGCCTGCTGCAACATTCACACCTCGCCCCAAAGGTGACGTGTTCCAAAATGGAGAGGCCTCTACAGAGTCTACCTGGCCCCAAAATAGCCTGGCTGAAGGAATGGATGAATTTTTGGGGAGACTAATTTTGGCTCCTTCCATCTGTGGGAGAAAGCTGAGCACAGACATGTGTGTAAAGCCTTCTTGCTGCCCATCCCCAACCATCTCCACACTGTTTTACATATTGGAAGTACATTTAGGAGGCATCCCAAGTATGGTCCAGGAAAGGATGGCTTTTATGCTGACCCATTTTCCCAGCACACCTCCCAAGAGTAGTGTCAAGGGGCAGTTCCAGGCACTCCCAGCATGGCATCCTACATGATGGGAGGATCTTTAGTATTAGGGATTAGAGCTCTTTCCTTTCTTAAGGCTTGTTGCAATGTTTCTGAGGAGATCAGGAAGCCCTGAGTCCTGACAGGAGTGGAACAGGAAGAGCTGGTGGTAGGTGGGAGATGGGAGGAGACCCAGCCCTGGAGGGAGCCATGAGCTTTGTGGGGACACAAGTGACAATTTGCTTCATCTTTGTGGTCCATCTGGTTTGTCACATGCAGCCCACCCTCCACCTTTGAGGCTGGGGGGAGGAAGGCCTTGCCCTCTTCGCTCAAAGACCACTGTGCTAGAACTGATGGTGCTGCCTGAAGAGCAGCAAAATTTCCTGTAAAAACTTCCCTATTTTCCGAGCACCAGGGATTGCTTTACAGTGCCCACCTGGCCTGCTGGATCCCCACCTCTGGAAGGGCCTCTCCCCTCCTCTCCTCCCAGTGAAATCCAGCACTGCAGTTTCCCAGAGTCTTTGATGTGATGGCTGCAAGAAACCCACTGTCAGTCACGCCGTGTGCATGCTCTGCAGGTCTAGATGTCTCGTGCTTATTCATTCTTGCCACAGCTCCAAGTCTTCATTTTCTTGCCCCGGGAAATGCACTTAATTATTTATTTGTATTGGGCCCAGGTTTGTAGTACTTGGGTGCACACTACAAAGCGCCCTGCGAGGAGCTATTGCTGGCTGCCAGGGCCCATCAGAGCCTGCTCACCCCAGGCCCCTGACAGGATAACCATCCCCATTGATAAGGATAACTATCCCCATCGACTGCACATTAGGACACACATTAAGAAAAAAGAAAGGTGAGGTCCTCCATGCTTGTAGCACTGTTGAAAGTAATGGAGCTGATATGCCCGGAAAAGTTAGTGCCTTCAGCAGAGATATCCCCTGAGACCTGGCTGGGGCTGGGGCAGGAGAATGAGGCTGGCTTTGTTGTGGGCCCTGCTATCCCCAGCAGCCTCACTGGCACCTGGCCAGGACATGTCCAAGTGTCACAGTGCCACCACCATCAGCTGTGGGCACCACAGTGTCCTGGTGCTGGAGGCAGGAGATGCTACTGGGCACTGGGACAGGATAAAAGTTAGTTAAAACTGGTGCTTTTGGAATAGCATGTAATGCTGTTTCGTTTTTAGCTGTAGGAGTGCATCTTGTCAAGCCTGAAAGTTCAGTGTCACTGCTCTGGGCTCAGTGGTCTGGCTGGTGTCTGCCTTTACCAATATCTGCAAAAATGTCTCCTCCTCTGACTGTGGGACACCTGAGCATTTGTCAGATGACCTCTCTCTCTCACCATGCTGCTGGTGGCATCACCATGGAGTAAGGTCCTGTCAGGAGCAGGTCAGATCTGCACTCCAGCTGGTTGGGGCTTGTAGAGCAGGATGGGAAGCACCAGGAATGGTGAGAGACCGAGTTACATCTGAGAGGAGCCTTTGTTCAAGCTGCGATTTGGAGTCAGGAAAAATGCACAGGTTCCTCAGGTGTACCACATGCTGCTCTCTGTTGGTTCACCTTGGAAGATGGATGGACTTGCATGTGTGAAAAGCCCTCACTACTGGCAGGCAATTACACCCACAAATGTTGAAATATTCCTGCAAAAACACTGCATCAAGGGAGGTTGGCACAAGGGTTCTCTCTCCACACAGCATGGCCAGGACTGGATTGCCATTTATCCAAGTGGTGGTGATGCAATTTGTTTTTTGCCTTTTTTTCTTTTCTATGTTCCCTGTATTCTTTGCCCATATATTTGTAGCTCTGTAGTCTATTGTATTAGTGGTTAGTTTTCCCAGTACTTTTTAATGGCCTTTCCTTAGGCAGAATGACAAAACAAATTCTAGAGCTCCAAGCTCTGGGGGGTACAAGGTCCCTATCCTATCTTGGTTCTTCCTGGCTACCAAGGCCAAGAACAACTCTTTGAGATACATTTCCATGGACAAAGTACAGCCAGTGCTGAGGGAGGGACTTCAGAGAAGGGGTCCCTTGACCTGGGGGAGAGTTACATCACCACTAGTTCTCCTAATTGGTGCTTTTAATCAATTATGCTAATTTCCTAAAGCCTATAAAACTGTATTCACCTCTGGAGGGAGATGGCTTTTTTTGGCATCTTTCCATAACTGCCTCTGAAGGCCTTCAAATAGAAATCCCCCTTTTTATTACCTCCTTGCTAAAGTTATCTCGAGTTTCATTTCTAGATTGGGAAAAAGGCAGCAGTGGGAACATCCAGCTGGCCCCTCACACATTCACCCACCCAAAGGAGATCCCAACCCTGCTCTGCCTGTGCCACACTCATCACTGGGCTCCCCCTAACCAGCCCCCCATGCTCACTCTCCCCACTGCTGCTCCTGCCAGCTGGAGTCCTGCACCACAGGGATCGCAGGAGACACCTCAGGAGATGTCTACTTTTTATCCTAACTTTGATAGTGATATTTTCATATTCTTAAAGCATAGCAAAAGCTGCTCCTTTCTTCTATCCCCCTGCAGCTCCCTTGCCAGGGCAGGTGTGTTTTGCAGCTCTCTGCTCAAGCAGCAGTGCAGGATATCAGCAGTGCTGGACCACAGCGAGATTTGCTCCACCATGAAGTGGAGCTGGGTTCAGGCAGCAGAATTTGTTAATTCTTTGCCAGGGATCTAAAAAACTGTTGGATGGCACGGGAATTATGGCGTGGGTCTGGGAGTCCAGGAAGCTGTTTGCACTGCCTGGCTGTGACACTAACTTCTTACATGACCTCAGGCTTGTCACTTTGCTGATTCCTGCCTCGATCTCCCCATCTGGCAAGTGCAGATAATTCCATCCTGCCCCACATGGCTGTTGGGAAGATAAGTTCGTCATCATTTTCGGAGGTGATGCGATACTATGGGAGATGGGTAATGAGACAGACAGAAAGATAGCTAGATAAATCAATCTCTTCTCATTCAAGTGAAAGCAGGCACTGCAGGTGCAGCGTTTGAGATTAATCATCAGAAAAATTAGTTCCCTCAGTATCTTTTCAGGAGGAAGAAACAGCCGTAGGGCCCAGTCCTGAGGAGAGTTATGCACATGAGTAACCTTAACTTGAATTCAAAGGCAGTGCACAAGTAAAACTACTCATGTGAGCGAGTGTGTGCTCCACTTGCAATTTCTGAAAATGCCTAAATAAATTATGTGTCCCAACTGACACATGTCCCTAAGTCACTGGCATGCTTTTAAATATTTCCCTCAGACATTTATTTCTGCTCTTTATTAGCCAGGTTCTTTATTAGCAGCTGGCTTCCTGAGAAGCAGTGGGTTACAGCTTTCTCTGCAAATACAGTAAAAAAAACCCAACCACAAATATGTTGCTCATGGGCCCAACACACGTTGTGATTTTATATATGCTATTAACTGTGTTATTAATTCAGACTAACCTGTTACTCTTTCAATAGCATATATCTTTGCCCTATTTGAAACCCCGTAAAGTATATCTATATTCTTTTTTCTTCATTTGTCATATCAGAAAAGGGGAACTCTAAAGGCAGCAAAGCGTTATCTGAACTTCTCTACCACTGTGTGCTATAGGAATCACTTTTTTTTTTTTCTCCAGACCAGAACACGAAGCCCTTTAACAGACCAGACTGGAGTCAGAAACTGAATAGGGTTATATATTCAGTTGCCATAGCTGCCATATGGTGCCAACATTGAATGAAATAAAATAAGAGTCCGGGAGGACTGGGAATCAATACTGGGGCAGCCTGCACAACAACGCTCACTCTGGGCAAAAAAAAGCCCAGCCCCGACAGAGGATGGCAAAACCTCCAACCCTAAATGGCCAAAAATCTGCTGCAGAGGAAGAGGAGAGGTGTCCCTGAAAGGGAATCTGCGTGGGGATGTGACTGTGAGAGCCAAGCGAGGCCGTGCGGGCAGCGGAGACGGGAAAACCCATCCGAGCGCGGAGCGGCGAGCAGTGGGAACAATCGGACAGAGGAAAGGCGCTGAGCCCGGATCAGCCCCGGACAGTGGGAACAATCGGACAGAGGAAAGGCGCTGAGCCCGGATCAGCCATGGACAGTGGGAACAATTCAGGACAGGAGGAAAGGCGCTGAGCCCGGATCAGCCCCGAACAGTGGGAACAATCGGACAGAGGAAAGGCGCTGAGCCCGGATCAGCCATGGACAGTGGGAACAATTCAGGACAGGAGGAAAGGCGCTGAGCCCGGATCAGCTGCTCCTGTCCCGGCTGGACAGTCAACCAGCCAGGGTCCGCTGGCATTAGAGGGAACCGGGGCCGAGGGCTCGGCACGGAGAAAGAGCGAGGAACTAAACCCGAGTGGTTGTAAACAGATAGGACAGGGCTGTAAGGCACCGAATGTGGGCTCAGGGGCGAGGGAAGATACTGCAAACCTCCGTGCGTGCTGTGAAAATGTTGGCTGGGAGTGTGGTGTTTTACAGATGTGAGAACAAAAGATTTTAGATGCTAATAGTAGATGATTGGGGGGAAAGGAGAGAAGGAAGAAAAAAAGAAACAAAAAAGAGGGGATAAATAATAGAAATGAAGGAAAATGAGAAGAAAAAACAGAGAAAGAAAAAAAAAAGAGAGAGAAAAGTCACCCACCCCCAACTCTGTCAAAATTTCTTATAGTTCAGCATTCACAAGGAGTTACAAGATGCTCGCTAGGCTGAGCACATTTCAGAGCATCCTCATATCAATATTTCTTCCACTTTTAGTTAACAGAGCCCTCCCATTCTAATTAAAATAGCTTCATGAGGACTGAGAGTTCATTCCAGAAACTCAAGCTATCACAACTGGCAGGTTTATATATATAGAAAAAAAAAAATTAAGCTACCAGGAAACCAGCACCCAAGAGTGCCAATATTATCAGGAAAATTAGAAGGGCTTTGAAATCGCTCCCAAGTGTCTTGAGGAACTTTGAGCCGCATCTGCTGCCTGCAGAAAGCAGGTCTAAGGGAGTAAAAGGCTGCAGAGATTTACCCCTGCACAGCATCTGGCCCTCGTTTCAGCTGTGTTTAGGTGAAATGTATGAAATGTACCAAAACATTGGCCATGGATAAGTTGTGACCTTGAAGCTGCAGTTGCTGGAAAACAATTTTTTTAAAAATGGATGCTGAAGCTAACAAAAGCAAAGAGCAGCATCCTCTGGTCCATCTGGAAGTGGATTTGATTCCAGAAAGAAGGCAAAGGACAGGAAAAAAACCCTGCCTGGGTGTAAATCTTTAGGCAGGTATTTTTATATACCAATGAGGGAGAAATCTGGTGGATCTGAAAGGCTGGTATGTGCTGTGCACACTGTATTTAACAAAAGTCTGCAGAGGAGAAGGAGGAGGAGAAGGAGGGAAAAGAGGAGGAGGAGGAGGAGGAGGAGGAGGAGGAGGAATACTGTACAGCCACCAGTGCAAAGGGAAGCAGGGGGACTCCTGCAAGAAACCATAATTAAGCTGCAAGAGACTCTTGCTCCTCTCAAAATGAAGAACAGAGAGAACAAGAAGCGGCCAATGTGGCTTCATAAGGGACTGTGCAAAGATCTGAGGCTTTAATTTTTTTAATTAAAAAAAAAAAGGAAAAAAATAAAAAAGCTGTAGTCAAAATTAGAAAGCAAGAGGGGGCAGGGGAAGAAATCAAACAAGCATACTCAAATTCACTTAGGGATTATAGGGGACATAATAAAGATAAAGGAGAGGGGGAAAGAATTTAAAGCTAACCAAAGAACTTTAAAAGGGTTTTAAAATGTATATCAAAGGGAAAAGACATCCTAGAGAGAGAGCAGGTCCATTAATTAATTATAAGGGGATTAAGTTAAAGGTGAATCAAAAAATGGCTGGACTTCTGAAGTTTTAAAAAAATATATTATTCTTAATAACATAAAATTAACTGACACAACTTTTGTAGGAAGGTCAGAAAACTTAGTAAAATAAATAAGTGAACGAAGATAAAAACAGTGTGAAAACATATAGCAAATTACCTGCTCAATTTTTTCCTGCTTTTTTGGTCATGGGCTGTCTGGAAGGGTATTACAGCTTTCTGAGATGTCAGTTATTAAATACCCTTGCATGGTGTTCTATGAAAAGTATTTGTGAGGTGTGTGTTGATGCCAAGTTGTTCACTGTGGTGAGCATTTGCTCCTCCAGTCTGAGGCCAAGTGAGTTCATCTGAACGGAAGATGAAGTCAGAGTCTGTGCTCATCTGAGTCAGAGGGTGGAAACCTCCCCATCAGGAACCAGCTTTCTACCAGCCAGCCTTCTCCAGCATCACATCATCACTTTTCTTTTTCCTCAAATACTCTTAAATATTACTTAAAACCGGCTTTTCCAAAGTAAAACTACAACAAACCTGTTTACCCAAATATCTACAGGATCTGAAATGGAATTTCTTATGGACAAGCAGAATGAAAAAGGCAATTCAGTCTGATTCTACAAAATGTGGCTGAATATATAAACTACCTAACCTGGATTTCTTCACCACTAAAGGAATTAACAAATTTCCTAAAGCACTGCCACTTTATTTGCTTTTCTTAATGAAAAGCTGAAGAGCCGTAGGAAAATTAGGAGGAAAATGTTATGATGCCAGTGATAGTCCTGTTTTTCTAGAAAAGATAACAGATCTACTGTACTAATTCAAGTAAAGAAACAAACATTATAGAACAAACAGCAGTTTGATCTTGTCTATGTAGGGAATTTGGCCAAAAAAAGCCACTCTATCACCACTTACCACCCTGCATCCCTGAAAAAAATAAAAAAGAGTCAGACTAAGAAATAGCTAGTCTGGAGCACCTTCCTGTGCTATATTCCCAGATAATGATGCTTTGTTTCCAAATAACCAACATTTTTTCTGGATGGAGTTTTCCAGAAACAAATTAATTTTTTTTTACTTTAGATCAGATTATCCAAATAATGTGTTTTGGATGTTGGAAATGATTTCACTGTAGATATTCCAGATATTTTTCTCCAGGTGGATAAATCCTTGAAGTCAGATAAGATGTTGGGAGCCAAAGTGCATCTTTCCATTGACTTTGGTGGGACTGGGAACTTAGAGGTTGACAGAGAAAAAAACAGAGATAGATTTACATAAAGCAATTTTTGACCGCCAAACACTGAGTTCCTTTTTTTAGAAATAGAAAATTTGTGAATTCAGGCCTGATGCTCAAAATATGTGGGATTATTCATATGAGCACAATTCAGGAGTGCTCTGTTGGGTCCTTGGATTTTAATAAAACAGTCACTGCTGTCACCCAGTGTCTCACTCCCAACATTAATTCAGATTGATGTGGTTTCAAACATCTCTCAGCAGAAAGAGCAGGGGAATGGCCATGAGCTGATATGGGGCAGCCTCTGGTGGCATCTCAACAGGGCAGAACCCTGATACAAGCCCTGACCACACAGGTGAGGATGTGTGGATGCACTTGGCAGCCTGTGATGGGTTTGCTTCACCAGCAACTTTGGCTGCATCCTTTGCCCCACGTCACCTGTCCCTCCCTCACCTCACCCTACTGCAGAAACCTGCTGCACATCAAATATGAAGGGTGCTCTCCCTATTTACTACCAAACTAATGAGTGTTCCAACAGCTGCTTCATCCCATACCTAAGCACTGTTGGGTCCTAAAGGTTATAAGCACATACTGAAATGATTTTCTGAAAGGGGAGCCTGTTTACCAACTGCTTCACTGATCTAAAGGAAGGAGTGAACGTTTTGTGGATGCAATATGCAAACTGAACTGAGCTGGGTGGATTGGAAAATCCCAAGCAGGAAAGCAAAAATAATGTAAAGGGATCTGAAAAGGCAGGGAAAATGAGTGGAGAATAAAATGAGATTCAACATAGAAAATAGAAGTTACGACATTTGTGGAAAAATAATCTAAAGCTCAGATATTCAATCAGTGATAAAAACCCGAGAAGCTGTAATGCTGTGAGAGATCTGAAGATGATAGCGTGGAGTAAATTAGACATGAGTTTGCCTTGAGATATGGCAGCAAAAAAAGGCCAATTTGATTTGGGGCTGAAGACATCACAGCACAAGGAGGTAATAGTCCGTCTGCATATGGCTCTGGCGCGGTAGCGCCTGCAGTATTTAATTATGGGCACCATATTACCTGAAAGATAGTGACAGATTGAAAATTATTCAGAGGAGAGCAATAAAAATAGTTCAGAGGCTGGCAGGATTGAGTTATGAAACAGCAGAATAATACAGACGCAGAGCTCACGCCAGAAGGTGCTTATCCCCACAAGCTGGAGTGTGTGATGGCAAAGCTGGGTCTGTCTTCCACCATTTCTTCCTTGGTTTCAACACCAAATTGAGCATGTTCATGGCCCACAGCATCAGCATCTGGTGAAGGAGTGGGCATGCAGCAAAGTGGCTGCAGCAATTCATGCCTGCCAGACCCACTTGAGGTGTGCAGGGAGAGATGGGAGCAGAAAAGAGAAAAAAGAAGAAAAAGTCAAACATTTGAGCTGAGGTTATGTCCCTTTCTCCTCTGAAGCCCCGGTTTTGGAGTGCTAAATCAGGTGTCAATAAATACTCCAGGGAAGGGAGGTTGAACCCAGGTCATGGCTTGGTGGACACACCTTGAGTGCAGCACCTGCTCCACCTCCAGCCCAGGGAAGGAGGGGGGAAGAAGAGACACAGGCTGGGCACAGCCAAACCTTTCCCTGTGTGTGTGATCAGGCTGTGAGCTACCATGGAGAGATGGGTGGAAGCTCCTGGGTAACAGCAAGTCAAAGGAAAAGGTGGAAATGAGAATTGGGAATGGGAGAAACACTATGCAAACAGCGGGATAGAGGGATGCTTAGGGGAGGAAAGGCTGAGGATAGAGGGATGCAAAACAAGAACCTTTGCAGTTCTAGTAACAACACAACTGAAAATCTGGAAATTGATGTTCTTGTGCCTGTTTGAATTTTCCTGATTCTTTTTTTTCTTCTTCTTCTTATTTTTTTTCCCCCCAGTGGTATATGCAAGTGTATTTGTCAAGGTGGGAGAAAGTGGAGAAAGGGTGCTTCACAGAAGGTGGAGAACAGGAAGAGGAGCTAGGCCAGGGAGCCCAGGTAAATGGCAGAGTCTTTGGGAGCTGACACAAAGGTTTGCAGAGAGTAAGAGGAGCCTATTTTAACTATCTTTCGATAGAAAAATAATTTTTTTTTTGAGAAATGCTAAGTAAGAAAGGGTCATGATAAGAGCTCTTTGTTACATTGAGAGAACATCTGTTACAGAAATTTTGCAAATATTGGCAACATCAGAGACCAGTTAGACAAAGTGATGGGGTGCAGTTCTGAACAAGGATTTTTTACTACTGGGGCAAACAGGAATGTTCCTTTCTAAAACCTTTCTAATATTCTAAATCATCCTTTGACAAACCTTGTCAACAGAAATGGTGAAACACACAATTTAAAGGTAGGAGCAGTGGGAAAATATCTTGTAAACAGACACAAGCTCCCCTGTGTCAGGTGAGGCACCTGACAGTGCTGAGTGCCTTGAGGTGACCTGGCTCTGAGGTGGTGACACCTCACTTAAACACAGCACCCTCACTTCCAATACCACCTGTGGGTGCTTGTTCCAGTTCCTGCAGATCTGTGTTCTTTTTCACAGTGCAAGAGAAGTGTTTGGTTTAATAGCCAGGATACAGTCAGGCACACAGAGCCTGGCAAGCAGCTTTTCCATCACATACACAGTTTTATTCCATGTCTGAAAGTATCATGACATCAGTGTTTGAGCACAGATCCATGCTGTGTCTTTAAGGTTTCCCTGGATTTGGGGCATGTAGATGCTGCTTTAAAAGCACTGTCATTTCCCATGTTTGAAAGTGACTCTTTTTCTGAATAGTATTTCACTGGGGATTTTCTTTGAGAAGAGAACAGAGGTGGATGAAAAGAGTACAGATTTACACACTTCTTCTCAAGTTGAGCTACTGTGCAAATGTGCTCCCTTCACATCCCCCTCCTTTTTTTCATCTCATAAATTTAAAACACATTTAAGATTTGTACAGGTTTCCAGCAGCCCTGATAAAGACAAAGACATTTGTCCCTGTAACAGAAGAACTGGTGACAATACAGGGTGAGAGGCTGAGCCTGCACTGATGGATCTGCAATCAGCAGCTGCATCCCCCAAAAGGAGCCCCACCAAATCTGGTCCCTGGCTAAGGAGAGCTTTCTTGACTTTCTATATCTTACCTGGTTTAATAGAAAATATAGATTCAGTGGAAGCACTAGGATTCTTTCTCCCAAGGATCTCCTATCCTAAGCCATTGGCCTTGATCTCATGAGGATCCCTCCCATTGAGGCTTGGCACTCCTGCACCAGGCATCCACAAACTCTGGTGCTTATTGCAACTACCAATAGGAAAATAGAATCATAGATTTATTTAGCTTGGAAGAAACTTCTGAGATCATTGAGTCCAGCCATTACCACCAGGTCCAACATTAAACAATGTCCCCAAGAGCCACATCTAAGTGTCATAAACACCTCCACAGCTGGAGACTTCACCACTGCACTGGACAGCCTGTGCCAATGCTTGAAAACACTTTCAGAAATTTTTCCTAATATCCAGTCTAAACCTTCCCTGCCCTAACTTGAGACTGTTTCTCCTTGTCCTATCACTCATTATTTGGGAGTAGAAGCTGACCCCCACCTGGCTACATCCTCATTTCAGGTGCTTGTAGAGAGTGTTAAGGTCACTCCTAAGCCTCCTTTTCTGCAGGCTGAACACCCTTAGCTCCCTCAGCCACTCCTCATCAGACTTGTGCTCAGACCCTTCACCAGCTGCATTGCCCACAGGCAGGGAGGATGGGAGTGAATGTGGCAGGACACAGGACTCCATGCAGACCCAGGTGTGGGAGTGAGCAGGATCACAAGAAGGAGGGAAGAAAAAGCATGGCAGCTACTGTCTGTGGGGTCAGGCTAAATGCGTAAGGCTCATTCTAGATTTCCTTTGGTCTCTTATTGATATCTGTGCTTAATGCCTTTGTGGTGTAAGCTGATAAATGCTTCAGTTGTCCATGTGTGATTTACATTTGTTTACGAATTCTCAAAAAGAAAATCCTTCCCTTCCCTTCCCTTCCCTTCCCTTCCCTAGGAAAAAACAAGATTTCATTCATTTTTGCTGCAAAGCCCCAGGTGTGGTGGGACTTTCAGTGCTCTGGATGTTGTAAAGGGAGTCATAGTCATGGCACAATTTCAGATGGGTGCCTGGAAAAGTTCCCATCTGACCAAATAAATGTTACCATAATAACAAAAAGTTGAATTTTCCCTGCAGGAGAAAGGCAGTATCAACCAGTATCCAATATCTCCTAATGAAGTGACCGTGGGGATACAACAGACTTCACCAAGAGATCTGTGAGCCATCCCACAGGGAAAGGCAAGTTTGATTTGGCTGCTGGGCTCTGGGGAATATGTATTGGAGATGAGAGTGGCAAGGGTTGCAAGGAGGGGAAAAAAAAGAAGCTTTCTGCTTTTGCAGAAGATAATCATTCAGATTTTTTATTTAAAAGCTGGATTTATATATATTTATATATATATACATAAATGTATATATTAAAATAGGGACTAACCTGAGACCTAAAATGTCAATGAATTGAGGGGAGAATACCAAAAGAAAAGTGTTTTTCCTGATGTTTAAAACAGAAAAACGGGCTATTTCAAACAAAATTACAACATGCCCTTGGTCTGAAAACCCCCACCTGATTTCTGCAATGAAGTTAAATGGTTCTGTTTGTGGTGACAAACATGCAGTGCTGCAGTGCTGGGTGCATCCTGAAGGACATGGACCTGCTGTGTCCCATGCCTGAGGCAGGTCCTGCACCTGGAGCATCCCCCATTGCTCCTCTGACCCAGCCTCAAAAACCTCCAGTGCCAGATTTTTTACAGTACTCCCAGGTAACTTCTCCCAGTGCTTAGCTCTCTTTATAGTTTGACATTTTAGCTAATATCTAACCTACATTTTTTTTTCTTTCTGCAAATTAAGCTGATTATTTCTCATTCTAGCCCCAGTGGATCTGGAGAACAACTGACAGTGTTTTTCTCTGCAACAACCTTTTACATCCTGGAAAACCATTACCCATCCTCTCTTTCCTAAATTAAACAAACCCAGTTTCATCAGTCTTTTCTCACAGGTCGAGTTTTCTAAACTTTTTCATTGTTCTTGCTCTTTGTTCAACTTTTTCAACCCTTTTAAAAGACTGGCATCCAAAATCAGACACAGCCCTTGAAATCCAGCTGCCGATATTAACATTAACACATTGCAGGAAAGGATGTATCCTGGGCTCTTTGTATTTTTTCCACTTTTTTTCCCACTGTTAGCTATTCAGTTTGTGGTTCAGCACAAGCCCTAGGTCCTTTTCTAGAATATCCCATTTCAGTAATGAAACTCTGAGGGATTTTAAATGCATTTCTCGGTTGTGACACCACCGAGGTTTGCGAAACGGAGTTGAAATGAAGGTGGAAAAGCTCTACCTGGTGCAACACAAAGGAACGTATGTAATCTTTTTCATTTCAGTAAACTCGCCTTTAAAACGTCTAGGTTTTAGCATCAAAGACCTAATCCTCTTCAGAAATATATATTACAACATAATAAGTATTCTTTAGGGCTTTGGAAATCATCCCTTAATAAAGTCATAGCACAACTTGTAATGTTACAGCCAATGTCAGATGTTAAGAACTCTGCAGTATAAATTAACATACAAAATCTTAGCGTTCGGATCAGGTTTTCCAGGTATGTGGAAGGGCTTGCTATGGTTAATTTGAAATAAAGCTGATGCTGTTCATGCATTCATACCCTCTTGGCTTGTTAAAACTGGGCTTTTTTTTTTTTTTTTTTTTAAGAGTATATTTGAAGTTTCACACTTTGTACTTCACTGCTTGTGGATAATTTCTCTCCAAAATTCCTCCACATTCATTTTTATAATAAAAGTAGCAGTATACAAGTACATTTCCCTCTTACACTGTGTGTTAAAATAAATTCAAAGCAATCCTTCAAATCATTTGCAGACTTGTTCAAGGTTTTACTTATGTTGACTGATTTTAATTTTGAAAATACTTATACTCCAAGATTCTACACTATTAAAATAAAGTTAACATGGTCTTTTTAATTAATCCAGCAATTGTAATAAGGACCAAAATCATGTTCAGGTCAGATATTTTATATTGCCTTGGTGTAATGATAAATGCAGCCACAAAATTAAAAACAAATCATATCCCTTTTATTACTGTGTTTTCTCTTTCATTTATTAGTATAATTATTTCCCAGGGTTTCATCGACCCTAAAAGAATTTTGTCTGTTTATAGCTTTACCTCATTAGATGTATTCAACTAAAACAAAATATTTGAGGGTCAAAACTATATAAAATGATGAGATATATAGACTGAATACATAATTGTAAGGGCTCTGCTTTTGGTTAAACTGTACATGATTTTCCTTTAAAGAAAAAAATAAAAGCTGCTATTTTTCAAGTTGTAGGATGCCAAAAATAAAGAAAAGCACTGACTAGCAATCCCTTTTCAAACTGTGAGATGAGAGCAAGAGAGAGGAGCAATTTTCTTGCCTCCATGGGGTCTAGAGGGGTTCTGTGGAGCCAGGGACAGCACTGCTTTCTCCAAGACCCTTCTTGTATATAGGGACATAAGCACCCGTTATTGAGCTCTTACACAAGAAACCATCAGTGTATCTTCTTAAAATGTTTCCAGCCAACCTGAAACTATTGCCCATCTTTTTTTGAGGAATCACACCCCCTTTACATTATCCAGATGGTGAATATCACATATTGGCATAGTCTGAGATTCATTTTCTTTTTTCCCCTCACAGAGAATAAATATCAAAAAGTGTTCTATCCTTCTTGCTCTTTTTAATGATATTTTTTAAATTCACAGAGGCAATAAACAAACACCAAGGAGACAGTAGAACTTCAGTAGCTCTGTAGACACGATGATATTTTCACAAAGCATTTTATAATTACTGTAACAGAGGCATGTCTATCATGATCGGAGTGTATCAGCTCTTGTGAATACTACAAATGTGGCTGGTAAGATGCAAGTAAGAGCTTTCCAAGTAAAGGAGGTAATTTATGCACCCTTATTATGGAAACATTTTCGAGCCATTGTTTGATTTGGGTGTAGTTTGCTTATTTAAGCATAGAATGTCACTCTGTCATTTCACACTTCCCCACCATTCTCTCTGCTGATTACACTTTGTCTGAGACACATGAAACAATTAGTTATTGATAGAGTTTAAGGTTTATGCATAGGGAAAAAACAGGAAAATTTACACGTTAGGGAACATTGTTGTCTCAGCCAAAAAAAGAAGGCTGCAAATTCATATAAGAATATTCATCCTGGAAATATTAATCCTGGGAATCTAGTGAATATTTAGAGTGAATTCAAGGAGAAGGACAGCCTTATCTCTCTGCTAGCAGTGTAAATAGAGGGTACCAGTGCTCACTCTGTGCTAGAGACAGTGGTCATCCTGAAAAAGTGGGCATGCAAGGGGGTTTTGTTTGGTGGGGATTAGTGCTCATCCTGGAGAAAAAAAGAGGGACAGGCAGAAACCTGCCCAGCTGAGTCAGTCGAGTCAAGGTTTTCTCATATTTAGGATGCACATAGGGTGCAAAGAGATTACCAGATTGAAGACTGGGTACAAAAGGCGTTACCTCTGCTGGCAAGCCAAGAGGCGGCCCAGGCTGATGCTGATGTGGCAACTCCACAGGAAGGTGCCTCTTGACAGGATGGACCCTGAGGATGGAGGACACAAACCCTTATGTGGCCTCTCTCCATCCCCCTTGTCATGTGCTGGCCTTTCTGTCCCTTGCACAGCCACAGTAGCCAGTCCCCACCCTGGGGAGCTGGCACACAAGTGACACCATGCCAGCAGTGACGACGGTGTCAGTGCCTGGCTTCCCATCTGCCAGTCCTGCAAACCTCCCAGGGACAGAAGACGCAAAGCTCAAGCCGACCCTGCTTCTATTCCCTGCCTGCGTTTTTAGGCTGCTCTAATTTGCCAGCATCACTCCAAGTGGGTACTGCACAGCTCCCAAAATTAGGGAGGCACAGGTGAGTGCACAGCATCCCTAACAGATCCCTTCCCAGGAGTAAGTAGCCAACAGTAATTCCTGCAGAGGTCCAAGGGAGTCTGGAGCACTGGCTGGGAGATGGAGAGTAGGATGCAGCCCCTCTGCGTTTGCAGTATCACCTTCCTTTTTCCCCAGGCGACGTGATCAGATATAACTATAATTATAGGTATGTTGTCATCTGAGCTGTTTGTCAAGAGAGTTATGTGTTAACTATGAATTGCCTGAACTGCAGCAATTTCAGGCAAGCTTGAATCCTCCTTGCAGTTATCGCTCTTACATGTGAGGGGTATTTTTAGCATTTATGATTGCAAAAATCTCGTGTTTGAGCAAGATCTGAGATAAGATTTTAAGACCCTATTTGTCTAATAGTCTCACTGGGATGTATTACTGCCTGCAAAAACTGTGTGGGGTGAGATTATAAAAAGTGGTCTCCCCGATCAGGAGATGCTCTGGTTTCTGAGTGCAGAGCTGTGAACCGAGGCACAGCTATTGCCAGGCAGACGATCATTGATGTCACTGTTTAATAAAGTGACAGTTGTCCTTCACATGGGACAAATCCTGCACCTACTGACGTGAGGAATGTACCTCCCTCAGCTGGAGCGCTGCGAGGAGAGACCCCTGGGGAGCAGCTAACATCTGTGGGAACCTGAGTGTCCCCTCCAAATCCCAAACTAGAGGAGACCCTGAGTGGGAAAGGTCCTCCCGGGTGTATGTACTAGTAGGTCAACTGCTTTGCTAGTTTATTCCCTTATGGGATGAGAGAGAA
>VWYP01006010.1:0-36186 GCA_013400435.1 Pycnonotus jocosus | reverse complement strand
TTGCTTCATTCTGTATTGCCTTTCAAATTATTCATAATAATCTGGTATTTGATCACTCTGGAGCATTAAGCTGCTGCTTTCTCATAAATAGTTCTTACAGCCTCACTTCTCTCATCCCTGAAAAATAAATTATAGAAACTCAGACAATATAAGTAAAGTCAAGGCTTTTCCCCAATTATTAATTTTTTAACATTCTTCTCAAGCTATCATGAAATAAATGTATGAAGTACTATAGCAAGGAAAATATTTTATTGTCAAAGTTTTGCATAGTTCAGAATATGTTATGTCTCAATTATATAGCACATGTACATAGTAGAAGTCCATTTGAGATTACTTCATCTTCCAAACTTTTAGATCTGTAGAAAATAAAACTGTTAAACATTTTACATAAGGGAAAATACAAATATTTAGCAAGAGCCAAAGCAGTAACAAAGATAATGCCAAAGAGAAATATGCAGTATTTGAAATATCTATAATTACTTGTTGTGCTCCCTTTTCTCCAAATTTTATAAATAAATAATAACAAAATCCCACCTAATGAAGTATATTAGTCTCGTACAATCATCCTGAGGCATAAAACTGGCTGATCAGTTTATTAACCTGCTTCTAGCCATGCTCTGAAACAGATATCATCTGTGAAAGTCATCTGGTTTGGTGAAGCACAACCATAGAGCATAGGCTATTAAGTTCATTATTTCATAATTTAGTATCTTCTGAATTTTGAGTATTTATTTAGTCTTAAACTGTTAACTGTAGTCCACTTCAATAATTGGAAAAGGGAATATTTTCCTGATTTAAAAAAAAGGCAATCAGTTATGAAAGAACTCTTCATGGTAATACACATTAATTATCTTTTAAGACAACCAAGGCTACAGATATTATTGTTTCTTTAAATACCATCTTCATTTCCTTTAGTTTGCAGGTAGTTTTCCAGTTTTTCAAGCTGGTAACTGTACTCATCACACACAGTCTTACACTTCATATTCTTTAGCCTATCAATTTCCTGTTTCTTTCAGGATTACATTCAACTTAATTTATTGTTCCTCAAAAATATTAAGACAAACATTATAAAATATTTAGTTAATTTGGCACCAAAGCAAAGAAAGAAATTTCAGAAATGCAGTTCTGATGAGAAACATTTCCATGTAAAAGAGATCATTAGTCATGGAAAAGCATTCTTAATCCAGCGGGACCCCTTGCACAAGAAGATGAACATGTCTGCCCCTTTGTTACAGCTCCGCTATGGTATTGCAGGATAATTAAAGCCCATTAGTAAAGATTTCAGAGTGAGAGAATAGTTCCTGTATCCTGTCAAAGTATCCATCAGTGACAAAAAGGACATCTCCCATTGAGGCAGTAGTGATTAAGTGTCTGCATCTTGAAAGCTATATTTAATGCAATTCTTGGAAGAAAAGAATGTGCAGCTTCACAATCTGCAACTCTAAGCTAGTTCTAAATTAAAATCATAGAACTACAATGGCTGAAAGCCTTTTACATGCTGCAAAACAAAACTGAAAGTCAACTGCTTTTCACCAATGAAAGCTAACAAGGAATTAACTCTCCTTTGGTAGTTCGGTTTAAGATTACTAAGAAAAGATAATATGTTACTCTTTAATTAGCATACAACTACATACAAGTTTCTATTCAAGTATTTCTGGGCTATTACCTGAAAGGAAGCAACAACAATAACTTAGACAAACGTTTCCAAACAGAGCATTCATTATCACAGACAAGTCTCATTAACTTAAGCTGATGTCTTGCAACACTGAACACAAGATCAGGGAACCATTGGCAAGCTCAGGGTAACAAGGGCATTTGTTATGAGATTACCAACAAGGGGGAGCTGCTTTCTCACATATTAGATCCCAGCTGGTGAATGATGAACATCAAAATGGGACTGCTCTGGAACTGAGCTACAGAAAATACTGCATGAACTTGTAAAAGTAACAAAACTTGTAAAAGTAAAACAAAACCTCACATTCAGAAAGCAGCCAATAAAAAAATAACACTAAAGTGACCTTAAAAAAGAAGGAAAAATCCAGACCCACAGGTATTTTAGCCTTTCAGAGATGTTTCTCATACACTGAATAGTTTTTTGTAACTGAAAACAATTTGTGAATGAACATTTTTACAGATATTCTCTGATATACCAGTTCTGATATATCCATAAAGTAAAAGTATTACAGAAGTAAATAAGTTTTGTGCAAATAAATGCAAAATAAGAATTAGGGGGGTTTATTATAAACCCCATTATGGTAGAGACAACAGTACCAGGGCATGGGACAAATTGGAGTCTTCTGAGTACAAAATTCAAACAATTATTTCTCAAGGCTGAGACCTTGACTCTTAATCTTCAAATCTCAATATAGCTGGCAAGTCAAAAAGAAAAAGCCCATTAAAAACAAGAGACATACAATTTCAATCTATCTTCTACAGTCTTTAGCTTATCGGTCATTGCCTTATCCTTCAGATCATAAGTAAACAGGCACTTTTGGTAGCCTGAGATAAGAAGAAACCTTAAGAAGTTTACCCAAGGGTAAACTATCATGGATAATTTGTTTCTATGCTGAAAAAACCATTCTCATGCAGTTAAAAATCTGAGTTACCAATTTCTGAACATGAAGTGTCTTGGAAGTGTGGAATCAACAACTGTTAAAAAAAGATGGTTCTTGAATTAAGTATGACTCAAAATAGCAACAAATTATTTTTCCATTGTTTTCTATAGCTAAAATGTCTCACTTCACTCCTTAACACATAGACTTTATGAATAAATAGAGGATCCTAAAGAAAAATGCAAAAGATACAAATACAGACATATGCGCTGTTGATCTCAGCACACACTACAAATAAAATATCTGCAGATGAGCTCTGATCTGTAACCTACCTGATATATCTGGCTTGGACATTTTGAGCTGGGGCTGGAACGAGCACGAAACTCCCCATTAGATTGTAGTAGTTGAAGCTTATTTTCTATTTCGTTCAAGAGATGAAATTCCATTGGCTCAGGTGTGTACCCGTCTCCTGGTGCCTGCCAGAGAGATACATCCTCCTGTTGGAAGTACAGAAAATACTTAGGTCTGATTCACAAAGGAAACAGACCCTAAGGGCAGTTGCATATCAATTGTATTTATTTTTCAGATAAACCATACTTAATAACAAAATATACATTTTCATCCATCTCAGTATATTTATTTTTCAGATAAACCATACTTAATAACAAAATATACATTTTCATCCATCTCAGTATATTTATTTTTCAGATAAACCATACTTAATAATAAAATGTACATTTTCATCTCAGTATACAGCTAAAATTTCACAAATATTCACGTTCCTAGCACGCTTGAGAGCAGCTATGGACAGAAAAAGTAGAGACATTCATACATTCATCACTTTTAAATATAACCAAGGAGCAACTTAAATGAAAAACCACTTTCCATCTGATAAAGGAGTCAAAAAGTGAGAAAGCCTGACCAAAACTTGGCTTGGAATGAAACTGCAGAGGTCAATACTGTGGCAGAAACCACTTGGAGTCAAATCTCAAACAGAGAGTATGAGATGTAATGTGACACTTGCATCAAAGAAAAAAACAAGGCATTCATAGGAAATCAAAGGAACTGCTCTGAGATCAGTAGCTGCCATCCTTCCAGAGCCCCTACATGTTATCACAGAAACTCTGGGAGACACAGAAAGCAGAGAATTCTTTTCCTGATCATGATTTACATGACTTTTTCCTCTTGTAGCATTTAACACCTGAATAACACATATGAATATATACTCCTACTACACACAGTTGCATATTATGAGTGAGCTAGGCCACTTAACACAAGGCAATGAGCTCATACCCACAGCCAGATGCAGGTTCTCCACAGCAACTTGTCACTCCCTGCCTCACACTCAGGGAAGCAAATCTGCACAAGCCCTGTTCACTGGGTATCAAGGAGCAGTTACATCTCTGTCATGACCACAATGAAAGGACCTTAGAAGAGCAAGGATGTGTATTCCTTTCATTTTCCTACCAGAATAGGACCAGCACCTTGCCCTAAGATTCGAACATCTGTCTTGCAAGAAATTCATGCCCACCATTTGTTTCCAGCTTCCAGATTAGTCCTCTGGCTATTCAAGCAGTTGCATCCATACAAGAAGAGGAAATATCAGCTTCCAATTACAATACTACTGCTATGAGGTCATTCGTGGTTCATCTCCATTACCCTAAAGCACACTAGTTGCAAAAAGAAAAAAGAAGCATACCCCAAACACCTGTCATAAATTATCTTCATAATAAATGAAGGAAAAAAAAAAAAGGAATGAAAGAAAAAAAGAGAGTCAAGAGAGTCACCCTTTCTTGTGAAACAAAATCAGTTCTAATGCTTTCTCATACAAGTATGATGAGACACAACTACACAACTAAGGAGCCTGACCAGACCTGAGCTGACTCCAAAACAGCCACTCACAAATGTCTTTGATGCTTGCCAGCTTTGGGGAAATATCTGTTCAGGTGAGACAGTGGCCACCAAAACGTAAGTATCCAGCATGGTGTTACATTTGTGTCATGTTAACCATCCCCTAATCAGAGAATGAAGACAATAGTGCAAAACCACAGAAATTACTCTACAGGAGCCCGGTAGGATGTAACTGGCCTCATTAGCTACAGCTGAGTGTCTGTATCCCATACTCCAAATATCCAAATTACCCCAGTAGTCATTTTACTCCAGGATGAAATGGACTCACACATTCTCTTTTGTATTTTCAAGATAGCTTTGCTTGGAAAATAAGCTTCTGTCCTGTCAATGTTTCCTGTGTGTTAACTCAGAACAATACTTTTATAACAGCACAGTCAGTGCTTTTGGTGGAACATCTGAAACAAATTATACCCCTGCAGCTTCAGCTTTGACAATTACATTAGCATGAATATCTGTACTTCTAAAGTATTTTAAATACTCATAAAATATTCTTTCAAAGAGTGAGAAGTGTTGTTTGGATATTTGGATTTGGTTGTTTGGATAGTAGTACAAGTCAAATGAAGTTATCTAATCCACATTACACCATACAGAGGAATTCATACAGCATAACCAGATCTGCCTTGACTGACAGCCTCCAAAGCATTCCTTCAGCCAATGTGATTGCACCAGCTTTTTAAAAGTCAGAATAAAATAAGATGAAAGAGGCCATCAGCTGCATAGTTACCTATCCAGCTTGAAGTTGTCTAGTACAGACTAGAATAACCCACAAACTACTATTCTTGTCCATGGTATCAAGAACATACAACAACACATGTCCTGTGAGATTATCTACTTAATATCTAATATTAACAGTAAAATCTCTAGAGATACATGACAGTGACATGTGCCAAACACAAAATGAGGATATGTTACACTTTTCCATTGCGTTGATGCCTTGAGAATTAATGCAAAAAAAAAAAAAAAGTACAAGTTCTTAGGTGGAATTTGCACTAGCTACTCTGCATAAATGCCTCTAAATTCTATGACAGACACTAACTTAAAGAGAAAGAAAATCAGTAACTACACATTTTGAGAGAATAGTTTTGCAATCAGTAAAATAAATTATAAAAAAACCTCATTATTCCCTAGGTCAGAAAGCTATGTTTACTAACAGAAGGTTGTTTAAAACATCTTTAAATGCTGGCATTTATCAAACCAAAGATCATCTCTTAGAAACAGTGATTGATGAGACAATCAAATACTCTGTTACTCTCCATGACAATTATTTTTACTCATTTCAGCCCCTGCTATTCACTGAAGTATGCAGACTGTACACTGTTTAACAATATTATGCTATAGCACAGATGTCTAATGCTTAAGCAGACTTTATATACCTTTAAGAGAGACTGAGTTGGAAGCCACAGAAAGATGTTACATTATCTTTCTAAATGGACATGCAAGCTTCATAAATGGGAAATACACATTTATTTCAGCACAAGAGCTGCATTTTGAAGTCCATTTATCAGTCGTCAACAAACGGTTGTTGGTAGTTCTTTCAAGTAGTTGCTGGCCTTTCTCGCTGAGACTACAGCACTAACCACTCAGATTGATACTCCACAACTTCACATTTTATGAAAAAAAAAAAAAATAGGTCATTTTCTCCAAGTGCAGTTCTAAGGTTCCTTCCTCCTGTGTCTAACTTTTTTTTTTTTTAGGTTTTGCTGTTGGTAAAATTAACAAAGAAACCAATCAGAATTCATCTTTTGAGACAAAAAATTCAACAGGATTCAAATTTCTCCATCTTTTCTCTCATATCTCAGTAGGGTACTTCATTGTAGGACTAAGATCAAATTTATATTTACTGTAAAAATAAGCCAAATACAACAGAACAGTACAGATTAAACTTGTCATACCTCAAGATCCTGCAATTCAGTTCCATCTTCTGTATCTTTCAATAGTTCAGTTAGTCTTTTCCTTTCTCTCTCAAGCATAACAAACTGGTTTCCTGAATCCTTTGCTAGCTGAAATATTTACAAAAAGAAAAAACCCCATGCTTTAGAACTCCACTAATTCAAATACCTACAAAACAAAGTTTTTAAACTCTATGAAATTAACAGCCAAATCTTGTTTATTCCCATAATACAAGTTATCACTCTGATAGAAATAGATAGCAGCCTACCTATAATAAATTTATAATCTTATCTTGGTCTTTGACATAGCCAGGAGACAAATATTTTTCATTCGATGAAAGATTCTGATACCTACTAGGTCCTCAGAGGAAATAAAAAGCAGGAAAATCTAGGGATGTATTTTCTGAAAAAGAGTGGTCCCATCCAGGCTACACACGAACAATCTGTGTATCTATCCTTTATTTATGCATAGGGAATAATCCTTTAACTTAACAGCAAACAATTTTTTTAAAAGTCTTAGGATATTGCCCTTTAAAAAAGCTATGTGTAGGCACAAACACAGCAATTCAGTTTCCAGTAGTCTTTATGAAGTGCATAGAAGCAGTATAATCCTAACCAATATGAGCATCCAAGCTGAGAACCACTTAATACAGTACTCTGCCATAAATAGCAGTTTTAACAGACAGATAATTTTTTCATTTATGCCTAATTAGCTTCAAAAGTTCCTGATTTTAAAAGAAAACTGTCTTCAAAAGTACTTATAGACTAATTTCTGGCTAAAATTTTTTAAAAATGTTATTGGTTTTATGCTTTAATGCTTACCTCAATGTTCTTTTTAACAAAATGCTGGCTGGTTTTAATTTTGCTATGTGTTTTTTCTGCTGATTTTTCTGCTTTTAATTCACTTGGATAATCTGATGTTAGAGGAAGAAAAGTTGCTACATTATAATCATTCTTATTCTGATTCAACAAGAACTGTAATAACATCAATCCCATTCAAATCTTTAGCAAACATATATAGTTAACAGACAAACTTTCTGTATGATGTTTTCATTATTTATGTGAATATTATTGTTATGTTTAAAACATACTACTGCCCAAATCTAATTTCATTTTCAACTTTTTATTATATGAGATCACTCAATGTTACAAAGGCTAAAATACTTTTGGATTTCTGACCTCAAAAATGTTAAACATGGTGGCCTTAAAAGCCACAGCATTCCTTCAAACCCTATCATCGTTGCAGTTTTCTCATCATTACAAAACCAGACAATAATTTTTTTGAAAACCACAGAATTATCTGGAGACATATCAAGTACATTTTTCTAAATAAAACAGCTGAAAAACAGATGATATAGTTGATATTATTATAACACAGCTTATAAAACAAATTTTGTTGAAAAATAAAACTCATCATAGAGCTGTAAATCTATTAAACGGACACATGATATTCTAATAACAATAGATTTCTATCCATGACAAAAAAAAGGGCATGATTCTGTTTTTCAGAAACTTTTACCATGCTTAAAATAACAATTCCTTTATGAGCAGCAAATATTTGTCACATTAAATAACAAGTCTAAGCAAATATAATCAACTTCTAAATCCCAAGAACCACTTCAAAAGCAGGCATGGTACTTTTTGCTTTTCTGGAAAGCAGAAATTGGAAAAATGGGTGGGTTATTTCCTTAAAAAAAAAAAAAAAAGAATTTGACATGTTAGATAATAGAAGACAGTATGGAAAGAACTCTTTTTCAGAGGGAATAGAATGAAAGCAAACTCCCAAAGATATGAAGTAAATTCCACGCATCCTTTACACACAAACCTTAAAGAACTGAGGCGTTGGATCTGACCAAGAAACCCCCTCACAGTTCAAGCGCACAACTGTTCTCTGAAAGCATCCTGAGCTTTCTTTACCCTTACCATTACCAAGCAATATCATGTGTCAAGGAAATGGATCATATAGGAATTTAACAGTCAATATAAACATGAGAAGTTGCATCCTGAAATGAGCAGAACACACCAAACACCAACATAACACACAAGTCATACATTACTTTTAAGCTATATCTTTCACTTGACTGTAGAATAGCATTTTTGAGAGGAAGCTATCATACAGAACATCTCAGAATATTGAAGTAAAGAAGGGACAGACATGGATCAGTGAGACAAAAAACACACTGAAGACCACCATGGGTAATTAAAAGAGATTGCAGCTAAACAAATTTTGCATATGCGTTTTGGTAGATTTGGCACATATTTCAAAGATTTGGTATAAATCTTGATGAGAATGATGAAGTAATAGCATAAAACTACTGCATACATTCTTCTTCACAAGCTCCTGTTTTTCAGGGTCTGCCTTTATGACAGCTGTGACACAGAAATCTAAAAGCAACCAAAACAGTCATTCTTAGCTATTCAGACACCACATCAAAAGCCTCCAGCAGAAACGGTAAAAGTCATTTAAAGCAATATATTTCTCACAGGCTGTAAGTGATCTCTACCTCATGCATTCCCAAAGTAGGAACATGCAGAACATCCCAAAATAGTGCAAGTGACAGCAACTCTCAACCACACCTGTATTGGAAGCTCCAGAAGTCAGTGCTGTACTGAATACTGGTTATGAAACCTGCCATAGTTAGTCAAGGGCACTCCAGCACAACTTAGAAAATTTGAAGAAGAAGCTGAGGGTCAAGCTTTATTTTAAGGCTGGAATTGAAACACGTGGTGGAAAGGCAGAGAAATTAAAAGCTCCAGCCCACAAAGTTAAGGTCACATACTGGGGAACTAAGATAAGTGATAAAATTATAGAGGAGCTGAGTTCCATGTTAAAAATTAAAACATGCAGTCACATTCTACAAACTGCAGAGATACTGCTGCCATCAATGTTTCTGCCTTGAGGAATGCACTTATGTCTTCATCATCTTAGCCAGCCACCAGGAAGATTGATTCCTTCTGTTTACATAGCATGGTAGTTGACAAAGAAATAAACAATGGCAGTTGAAGCTATTATTCTTATATCACAACACATGTGAAAAGTTACTAACCACACAAATTTGAATTTCAAATAGGGAAAGAATAGAGGCATACAAGCATGATTCCATTTATTTTGACATGCTGGACACACTACACCACTAACAGCATTTGAAATGTCTATACAGTGCATGATAACACATGGTCTCTAAAAGAATCAGCAGGTGTTTGTGTTTTGCCAGAAACTACTTATTTCATAGAAGCAATGCAGACTTTACAATAATCAGCATAGTAAAATATAAAATAAATTGTCTCAAGATTTATGTTTGACACAAATCCAAACAATTTCTGCTGAAAGTAAATAAAATACTGAACAGTCACAGTTAGATTCAGCACCACTCGTCATTTCTGGATGGCTTCTGGAATATAAGCCTAATAATAAAAGCTACAATACCTTAAAGTAATAGCAGAGATAAGCTTTTAAAGAACTGCCATGAAGAATCAATGATATATTTTACAATATATCAGTTACACACCCCTTTTTTTTTTGAAATGAAAGAAAAATGGGTTTATAAACCCATAAGTAAAAATTTGCTTAGCATGTTGAGTTAAGGTTTTAGATAAGTCACAAAGATGTTCTCTTCTTTCATTTGCAAAATATTAAAGAACTGTCACTGTTCCAGTAAGTAACCTTGCTTTTTCCCCTTTCACTGGCCTTGCCACAAAGGCTGAGTCTTCATTACCTACACACTGTACATGTTGTTTTGCCATTTCTAAAACTACAAACTCTACCATTAATAAAACTTACCCTGATTTTCTTGCACTTTGTGGCTATCATAATCTTCAGGATTCATGTGTGTGTGAAACACTGAAGTACATAGTTCATCTTCTTTAGCATGGGAAGGATCTGTAAGGAATTTTTTCCAGTAAAATTCGATTGAAATGTATTTAAAGATCTAGCATCATGTGTATCGTACTATAAGACCTCACGCTTGGAAAGTAAAGAAATTCACTTGGATAAATTACATAGCCACTGTATTTCTCAAGAAATAAAGAAGGGGGAAAGTGTAAAAGTGTGAGTCATATGTATCTGTTTCTTATGGCTGTGTTCTTGTTTTTAACAACTACTGCCCATAGAAGACAATTCAACACACTCTCAAAGATACAGCCCAAGGCCCTAAAGTTCAAATGCCTCTACAGACACCATGTGGCAAAACATCTAAAACTTTGAATGAGAATAAAGCATTCAGGTTTTCACAGCTGGTGTCTGCTTATGCATGAATTATTAGACTTCCAAGTGGCTTAGGTCAAGGGCATAGTCTAGAAAAACAGTGTTCAAGCATCCTAGTTGGTTCTGTCACTCAAAGAAAAAAATAAATCAATTGAAGCATTCATATGTGTCAACTGGAAATATAAGATAGAGCAGTAAGTTGTAGTCTATACACTTAGTACTTATAGAAAAGGACTCATATTGCAAAGACCCACATGAATTACATGTGATTTTCACAATGAAAAAACCATACAATAACCAGTAATAATGAGGTGTAATGGACTCAACTCAACAAATTATTTTGTTAAACAGAGCACAGGGTGAGGAATTTAGGGCTGTTTAACTAACTCCTGATTTACATTTCTGCTGTGAGTGTGTCAGAAGGTTTTGTTGTGCCTGAAAGGCTTGGAACACTTAAGTTATTAATGATTTTTTACCTGAACTTGTGCTTGATTTCACAGCTACATTAAAAGTTATAATAGCTCTCATCTATAATTTCCTTAATAAAGCTCTATCAAATTCAAGTTGTGAAAAGCAAAACATATGAAATGTATTCCATTTCAGTATCAACCAGGGCAGCCACCAGGGCATTAGTTTAATTAAATAAATACTGAAATAAATAAGTAAGACTTGAAAAGTAATGCACTAGCATGATACAGAAAATATAAAGATCAAGCTGGAGGAAATCTGTAAATCTAAACTATGCAGTTTTGTCAGTGCAGTACACCACAAACCACACGATGCACACGGTCTCTCTACAGGAGTTACTTTTGAGATACAGGAGTTAGCAGCCATATAGTCTTGCTTGTCTACTGTTATTTTAATGCATCCTGACATCTACTGGAGATTGTCTAAATATCACCCCTATCAAATTATTTTCTTGCCTTAGTAACCCGAACTTTAGCATAGAAATTAAAGCAGGTTACGTCATACATAGTAAGATTTGTTGAAATATTTTAACTACACACTGCTACCATTATTATGCATGTACTTCCAACATTCAAGCTGAGATTTTTTGCTCAGCAATAACCATTCAGACCTCAAATCCTCATTCTCTCCCCAAAAAGAAAAAAGGTAGGCTGTATCACAATTCTGTTTCTCTTTACTTACCAGCTGTATCATGCCACGATGAGAACAAAGCTAAAAACTGGTTTGTGTTTTCTACCTCCTCATGGCTTCCCGTGGTTCTGATAGACTATTCAAAAGAAATAAACTGTGTATGTATAGATACATCCATGTATTTAAAGAAAAAGCTTTAAAATGAAATATATTGTCTGCTTATCAGATCTAATGAACTTCAGACCCTATTACAAATTACTCTTCTCACTTTATTTTCTTCTTGAGGCTCTCTGAATATCTCCTGAAGCCCTTTCAGAAGTATGGTGAAAGTTTAAAGCCTCTGTTACATATTGTCTTTTATGTGGAGACCCACTTCACCAGACAAAGAAGTTCTATAATGTCTATGCGGCTCCAAATCCAATGAAATTATGAAATGCAGTCTAACCAATCATGATTTTTAGCAATCCACATTTCTATTCATGTAAAATAGAGGAAATACTAATTTGTTTTAAGGCATTTAACAACTAGAGGCCAGGATAGGGACAGGGCAAAAGAATTTGCGCAGTAGCATTCTTATGCTTCAGGAAGCATCTCTAATTTCTTCAACAACCGACAGTAGTGAAACAGCTGGGCCTAAGAAGGATCCCACTCGAGCAGAATAAATGCTTTTCAGTCTGGATTCACAGCCTTTACCTCTTGACATGCCTCACCCTCCCTGCAGGTGGTGAACTCAAGCATAACCTTATACTAGTAAACCACACTCAGTCACCAAATTTGGCAATTTGTCTTATCAATTTTTAAGGACCATGCTCTTCTTTCAAAGCCTGCCCAGCCAATATGTATTAAAAATTATCCAATCTTACTTTTTAAGATTTGTTTCTTAATTTTAGTTAGCCAACTGTGAGTTACTTAATAATAAGGCTTCTGTGAAATAGGGTAATTCTGTAAGACAGTACTCTAAGATACATCAGTCACAAAATAAGCAGCACACTTCTAACCTGAAGTTCCTCCCAGAGCATTGCCCTCATTTCTTTGCCTTGCTTTTTAACTGCTTTTTCCTTAAAACACAGTTTTTCAAGTATTGTGTCAAGTTTATTCATTTTCTTTATAGCTGCTTGAATCTGAGCATTTCTATCTGTGTCTTCAGAAGATTCCAAGTCAGAAGAGTTTGCTGGAGAATATATTTTAAATTAATGTTAGCTTGAAGAATGTAAAAAAAAAAAAAACCTAAACAAAACCCACTAAAAAGCAGTTAAGGCAATTTGGCAATACCCATAGATAAGAGTACAACATTCTCAAACACATGTTAATTTCTAAACCTGTTTGTAGCAGGGAAAAATACAGAAGCCTTTGCTGTAACAGAATGCTGAATCAAACTCTGAGCTGTAGCAGTTGGATATGGAGGTGTGGGAGAGGAAAACTCACCTATTTTGGGTAAGTGATATGATTCAAACTTATAATAGAAGAGTGACATCTCCACGGTATCAGCAAAAATCATTGAGTTTTAAAATATAAAATAATTTTTTCAGCCTGACTAGTAGAATACATTTTGAAATTAATAATTCTGGGGTTAAGAGAGACTCCTAATATCTCTGCCTTTAAATATTAGAGAAGTTTCAGTGTTATGTCTTAGCCAAACCAGATCCTGATACTGCTGCTAGAAAAATGTTGCTATAAAAATGAAAAACTGTGAAACATGATGGAAACTACCATTACTTAATTAAAGTAGATTTCTACATTGTCTCCTTTTTTTTCCCCTAAATATGCAGATTATAACTTTTAGCTTTTCCCCCTCCTATGGCATCCTCATGCTCTGTCCTCATTTATGTCCTCCATATTAAGAGGAGGGGAAACACTTGTAGCACTGTCCCTAATCCCACAGATTTACAAATTTTGGAGTCCTGCAACACTCTCTTTCATTTTCTAATCTGTTGAGGTCAAATGCTTTACATAGCCATTGATCCAAGCATTTACTGTGATGCATTGGTCTACTTTATGCCATAAAAAGATGAGGGATACAACAACAGGAGAGCTATAAAAATCTAAGTGACCTACAGAGGACAGATGGACTCAAGGACAGATGGTAAAAAAAGGAATACTTATTTCAACTGGCCTGAACTCAGTGGATTGATATAAACCTTAAACTACTAAGTGAAACTTTAGGTTGAGTTCTATCCAGTTTCTGTTCTGTAGATATTAACGTCATGTTTGGTGACCAGCATTGCTGCACTGGATAGGATAACCTCTGAATTCTGCCTTATTAGACTGATTGAATCTATGGCTCAAATTCTATTATAGCATTAAAGAAAATGAATATCCATTAATAAAGCAATCTATAAATAATTCATCCAATACTTCTTGAATTGCACAATTCATATACACGTTCAATTTGCAGTATTCTTTTATAACTATATAATATACGCACAAATACAGAACCATTGCAAACTCTCTTAGAAGCATTAATAAGAAAAGGAAAAGGTTCTATTGCACTGCTCATTTTATACACCTGAAAGGTGCTATCAGATTTTGCATTACCTGGTTTTCCTGGGGAAGGTTCACAGGATTTTGATGTTTGTATAGTAATATCTGATTTTACATTACTTGGTCGTCCTGGGGAAGGTTCACAGAATTTCGACATCTGTGTTTCAGTGCTTTCATCACCAGAATCTGAATTAGAGCTACATCCTGAAATTCACAAGCATAAGCCTTTCACAATATACCAGATAGATTTTTGTCAATTAGGGATCACCACAGAGCCCTTACAGTGGACTAGTTTAAAAAATAGTATGTACTAGTTCACCAGAATTCACGTTAAAAACTGGAGCAGGAATCAAGAGATTTCTTTTGACCCTAGCTCTGTCATGAAATCTTAACTAAATTTAAAGATGGTATCCAAACATCTGCTTCACTTACTGGCCTTTACATGTCTATTTGTAAACAGTCAGACACCCAAGAACATTAATCCATTACCATTTATAGAATGACAGAAGAATGCCATGAAACACTTCTGCAAGTGCTTCAATTAAAGTTATACACTGTATACTTATATTTAAAGTATTTAAATTGTTAAATACTGTAATTTGTAATCCTAAATTCCAGGTTTTTGGACAGGTAGACCACTATTAGGATACAATGTTTCTAACAAGTGATTGTGACTACTCTGAAAAGTTTGATAAAAACATCTTAATGAAAACATTTTCTAACATGATTCCATGGAACACACACGGCTGGGTTTTCCTGATCTTTTAAGCCAGATCACAGCTTATGATGCCACAAGAAAATTACTGTACTGTACTGTACTGACAGTAATAACACATTTCTTTCAAAGGTGGATTTCAAATAGTGAAGAGAAATGATGTGGATTTTGACATCTTCTTTTTCAGAATTTTGGCTATTTGCAACCTCTATTCCCTCCATCAGTAGAATTTTACTCCAACTATAAAGACTTAATATTTGGTCTAGTCACAACACAAGAGAGTTTTAGTCATTCCCACCTGACAACTCATCAGGATTCCACAGACACTTCTGAAGAGTGACGGTCGTACTCTCCACTGTTTGCTGATCTGTTCTTACTTCCTGGACATCAGATTTATCTCTGTCATCACCTTTGTTTTCTGCTGGACAGACATCTTCTAGACTGCCTCTCTGATAATCATCAGCCAAACTGACAGCTGAATCAACCTAGGAAATGCAAATTATCACCACCACGAAAACAAGAGTGTTTTGGGTGAGGAACATAACCACAATACTCACACGCTATCACAAAGGACAACAACAACTCTGTACAATACTGCAGTGTACTTCTTAAATAAAAGAACCATTTCCAGGCCCGATACTGATACTAAGAAAGAGCTCTCTTTCTTAGATTTCACATTGATTCTCAAGCTCATCACTCCCCAGAGTGTCAAATTTGGGATTGCCAGGGTACATACAAAACTAAAAAAGCCAAATATTACTTCTTTAGCATTCTACTATGAAGTATTAAGCATGGAGGTTTTAACCTGCTGAAGGAGAGAAAAATTACCTTCTGCAAACATGGTTCTGGTGTTAACTCCATAGATGTATTTAAAGATCTACAATTAGGCCATAAGGTAGGTATAGGCCTTGAAATTTCATGCAAGCTCCCACTTGTAAAATTCACTGTTACCTAAAATCAGGGAAAAAATGGCAAAAACAAAATTTCAAATGAGCAACTTCATAATAAAAGCACTATAAGCCCTGCAATATTTCAGATATAGATCATGTAAGTTTCAAATGCTTTCTAGCAACTCCATGTTGCAAGGTTTTTCCAGTTTAGCTTGCCACTAAAATATGTGCTTTTTAATATACGTAAAAATATCTATTTATATCATCAAGCCAACCAAAGTATTCGAACGTGCTTACTATCAAAGACACTTTGAATGATACATCTTACATGTAATCTCATGTAAACCAGGGGAATTATCATGGCTCTTCTTTTTCTTTCTTTCTTTTTTTTTTTTTTTTTTTTGTAATTAGACTGACAAAGTTAGCACCAACAAAAGAATGAGGCATTTTAGACACACCTTGTACACAACTAAAACAGTGAAATATTACTTATGTTCAAATGGGAAGTTCCTAAATCTAAACATCCACATTCCCAAACTTCATTCAATTTTGAGTTTAAACCACAGACATGAACGTTTCTCTGCAAAATAACTGTGTGGATTTACAGGAATTAGACATCTCAGTGCATTATGACATGTCCTGGTGATTTTCATAAGGCTCAAGTGAGTACAGGTCTTTATTTCAGTATAAGGGAGGCGGGAGGAAAGCAGCCAGGAAGGCAGGAAGAGAGGAAAGTAGGTAGACAGGGAGCGAGGGGAAAGCAGGGAGGGAGATAGGGAGATAGGGAGGAAGATAGGGAGGGAGGCGAGGGAGGGAGCGAGATGGGGAGGGAGATGGGGAGGGAGGGAGGCAAGCAGAGAAAGATGGAGGAAAGCAAACAAGAAGGCAGAGAGGCAGGGAGGCAGGAAGACAGGCGGGGAGGAAGGCAGGCAGGAAGACAGGGAAGAAGGCAGGGAGCAAGGCAGGTAGGAAGGCAGGTAAGGAGGAAGGCAGGCAGGGAGGAAGGCAGAAAGGCAGGCAGAAAGACAGAGAGGAAGGCAGGGAGCAAGGCAGACAAGGAGGAAGGCAGGCCGGCCGGCGGGAGCCCCGTCCTTACCGCGGGAGGGCAGCAGCAGCGGGCGCCGCCGCCGTTGCCGGGACGACCAGTCGGGCGAAGTCTCGCGATAGCCGCGGCTGTCCCGGCGCGGTGCCGTGGGTGGCGGGGCCGTTCCCGATCCTTTCCCGATCCATTGCCGCTCCGTGTCCAGGGCTCCGGGCGTGGCCGAGCTCTCCCCGTGCCCCGCTGCAGCTCTGCCCTCTCTGTCCTGTAGAGAGCAGCGCTGCCTGCAGGGCGCCTCTTTCTCCGAGCCCCCCCCGTGCCGCACCCGTTTGAGCAAGAGGAGAGCAAAGTTAGCGTGCTGCCCCTTCGGAACAGTGCCTGTGCTGTGAATTATCGGTGTTCTGCTCTGCATTAATTATGGCATGCTCGCACACAAGGATAGCTGAATCACTTTTAAATAATCTTCTTAAAATTATTTCTGTGGTCAGTGGTTTTAGGTGAATAGTCACTGGAGCGCGACTGCCTTCCTAATCCTATCCCTTTTTATCTTTCCTGCATTTAAACAAAATGTGAAGACTAATTCCCATGGTCCGATTAACTTTCTAAAAAAGACAGAGACAATTTCGGGCTTCTACTGCTTCCTTTGACACTCATGTGTGTCAAAATCAGATTTTCATTGGCAGTACAAATTCACAAGAGTTTCTTCTGAAGAAACAAAGCGCATCTTGCTCAAATTAAGATTTTGATTGACAAATTCTTGTGCCAAAATAAATCTTACTTAGTGGTATTATGTATGTGGTCTGCTTTTGTTGATGCTTACAGTATGTGGCATTTTATTGTCACATGTGCCACTAAGAGAACCATTTTTCCTGGTATTTAGTGTAGTAACCATGCAATGTGATTCACAGTTAAGAACTGAAGACAAACAGAGAAAATGCACAAGTGAACCCTGTGTGGTTTTGCCCCCTCCCTAAGCATGCTGAGCTTTGGTATGTTAAAATTTTAACATGTCTAGTGATTGCTAATCCAGTACCATAGTGGTGTTTGGATCCTGTGGTGCTTTCCAGACAGTGAAGATGATGATTTGAAGGGAAAAAATAGAAGAATGCATGTTTAGATGTGCAAGTTGAATATCTAAGGCCAGTAATGACAATGAGAAAGCAGTAGAATGGACAATATTGTTACAAACTGCCTAAACTAAGATATGGGGTTTCTGTATTAGGAATTACATTAGCTATGTATAATGAGATATGGCAAGCAGCTAGGTGTAACTGCCACAATATTTTTTCCAATTAGGCTGTCACACCTGAGATTTGAGTAATAATGACTTAGCAAGGATATCTCAAACCACAGTTGATCTTATCATCTGCTATATGTCCTGGAAGACCCAGAGATGAAAAGGTTCGTAGAGGTCATCTCAAATCCTGTAAATTGCGAGTCTTCCTCTCCAATAAGGACTGAACTTTGTTAATAACCTTAAATATTACATAATCTCAAATATTGTTATAGGTGGCAAGTGTACTTATACTGAAGCTTGAACAAGAAAACCAGAATCAAGGATGTACTTTCTTTTTTTGCCTTTCCAGGAATAGGTCAATTTTGTTCCAAGATAAACTAGATAGTTCTTTGAAGTATGACAATTTTTAAAAAAATGTTGGAATGGAAAAAACTCTTTGTGTCTAGGAAGTGGACAGCAAGAAAAACATTCAAAGATGTGCTTTTCATCCTAAAAGATAGGTTGTAACATGATGAAATCACATTTAGACAAGCTGTCTTGATGCTCAGAACGCAGTTGTCATAGTAACAGAATTTATTTATCCTTTTCTTCCTGATCCAATCAAAAAGAAGTACAAACAACGGGGGACAAACAGGGAACTTGTTCCCAATTACTACTGCTCACTTTCATGCTCCGCTTCTGAAAAGCCTTTTAATACACAAACAAGTAACCCAAACTCTTTCATTTCATTGTCTCATACATGTTGGAGAAAAAAAATCAAGAATTTCTGAATGCTCTTTAGTTATTTACCTTTGATTTTTTTTTAATATCCTTCTGTGTACTCACCTGAAAAACCTTTTATTTACCATAGGCAATATTTCTAAGGTAGACTGTAGCAGTTCCAGTACTCAGGTTAGGACAAGCAGAGCTAATATTTACTATATTAATTCCTCTAAAGGTTAGGGCAATAAACAGACTCTTTTCTTCCAAAGGAAAGTGATTATTGATTATTATCTTTTGACTGGTATGTGTCAAGTCTGGGGCAAAGAGCAGTGAATTTTGGGCCATATTCAAATTTTCCTAGAAACTCGTGGTGAGGATGAACAGAGTTTTGCAGTGTGCTTCATCAGCAATAGTGATATAGCACAGTAACCTGCCAGCTGAGGGAGACAGGCCAAACTAAAATGCTAAGTCCAGAGTCAATGGTAAAATTTCCATTGTTTATTAAAGCCAGGTATTGATCCTTTGACTTGCATTGGAAAAGCTCCTGTGCCTTCTGTGTTGCCACATCTTATGCTGCAAGACAAGAGCAGAGTCTGGGAAGCAGGAGCTCAAGATGGACTCTGTTGTGCTGAAATCTCTCAGTGCTGAGGGGTGTAGTGTGTTGGGAGTTTGCTACCAAACAGGTGCAAGGCAACCCAAAACATTTGATCCTGCAAGTGTCTCAGGACCTTCTTCTGTGACTTAGGAAGTGATGCAGGCAAAATGTAGAGGGTTTTACAGAAATGGAGGCCCAGCAGTTATAATAATGCTTAGTCAAGTCATGTGCACAAAGGAGTTTCTGGAGTAAATCACCATCCCAGTGCACCATGCTTAGCCATAGGGAACTTTGGGATGCAGAGCTGCTGCTGGAGAAACCCTGGTTTCCATTAACAAATGTATATTCAGGAACTGGATCTCATTTGGTATTTCTTATGCTTCCTTTTAAAAATAGTCCACTTTCTCCTTACAGAGAAGAGCAAAATACATTTTTTTAAAGTATTCCACCAACACAGAAGGAAAGGGTGGTACCTTTCATACAGAAGGACAGTTTGGGCTTTTCATTCCATACAGGTTTGAGTTGGGCTTTTTTTTTAATATGATGTTTGTTAGAATTTAACAATATTTCTTAAGGATATCTCAGAACAATAAATTGACATTGTCCTTGTAGTCTTTTCCTCCCTTTTAAACTATTTCCCCCTTTGTTTAATGTGAGCTCTGTTTTCCTCCCTTATGTGTTAGAATAATAGGTTCTAACTTTCCTACCTTCAAGTTTATTCTCCAGTAGTAAGATTTAGCCTTTAAATCCATTTGCACTGGCCAAATTACCCCAGCCTTTTTCGTCTTAAATTCCCGCGGCTTTGCTTTGTATTTCACTTTAGTTCTTCAATAATCTAGAAAGAACCATTTATCTTAATACCTGTGGTGGTTACAACAACCACAATCAATCAATCAAAAAGACTTTAAAAAAACCCATAACTCACTTCTGCATAATTTTAATGTGATGTTATAACATGACTTGGGGAAGGGGGGGGGTTTACCATGTTGGACACTGGAAAACATTTTGTCCAGGTGAATAATGTGAACAACAAGAGACAGCAGTAATGACTCAAAGCTACCACTGTCTTAAATGGAGTTAAAAATGAAACAAATCAAATATTCCATCTTCCATAGAGTTTCCTGAATTACTGTTTTCTGATGGCAATCCTAGCATAGAGGCTGGTTTGTGAATTTTACACAGATTAAAAAGGTTGGTTTTTATACAGGCTGGGTTTTTTTCTATAAAAAGATGTGCTTTTGTTAATTTTTTCCTCATAGATAAATTGCAGAAAGATGGACTAAAAACATTCTCAAGTAATTCTTGAGGTATGGAAAACCACTGTAGTTAATTTATTGCTGAAGTATTTCAATGTCTTTGCATATAATCTGCTAAAAAATACAATCAAGTGTTTACATGTATTCTTTTAGAAAGAAAGAGGTATTTGTGTCTCAACAGTAAAAACTCATCATTAACCCTTTGCTTTCCAGATATAACACAAGATTATATACAATCTAACTCTTTAAATTTATGACTGGTGTGTTTCATTCATATCAACATGAGGGTTGAAAAGGAAAAAAGCAAGTTTGCTTTCTTCAAAGGAGTTCAGATCTGAGTAAACATTTATCCACATTCAGTAATCACAGAGATTTTGAGCAGTATCTATATGTAAACGGGACATGAGATTAAACTTAGCCAAAATTCATGAGGAAACTACAATTCCTACTTTGATTTTTAGGTTTTCAAGGTTTTCTCAATGCCATCTGTTCTTTCACTAATTTTGGAAAAACAAACACTCCATTAAATTAAATACATGCTGTAGTACTTCTCCACCTCTGCCACAAAAGGAGCAATTTTTTCGGGAATCTTTCTTCTTCTGATTTCAGGAAAGCTATGTCTGTCTTCTCATCTCTGGAACTAAGAAGGGCAGCTCAGGCTCTCACCACCCACCTGGACCCCTTAAAGACTGTTCCTTACTCCCAAGCTGAGAAGCTCTTGAACTAGCAAGAAATGAAATGCACTGAAACCAAAGACGAAATGGAGAAAAACAGATTTTACACACTATTTATACACTTTTCTTTAAATACACTTTTATTAAAACATTTGCTTTTAATGACTTGCAGAAATCCACAACCTTGGAGCCATCAGAAGCTGGTGACTTCCTCCAAATATGTCAAAGGAAAAAAAGGTACATTCTGCTTTAGCAGATTTTTTTTCTCACTTTTAAGATTAGCTGGTTGGATTTAATGTGTTACTGTGAACTTGTCAAGATTCTTCACCTTGTCTCTTTTAAAGTATGCTTTAAAGAAAACTACCTTCATAAACAGGCAGTAATCACAGATAAAGGTTCAGCATGCAGCAAAGGGCTGAAGTACAGGAAAACCACAAGGAGCAAACAGATGTTACGAGATTGTGCTTTAAAGAAACTACCCACAGTGACAACAGTGAGTGCAGATGAAAGACTACCTGAAACTGAACAAGAACTAAAATGCCACGGCTGCAATAGTTTTAGGTCACCTAACAGACAGACACAGTTTAAAGTTCACATTCAGTACAAATGAGACAATATGCCTGTGATAATGCAGAGAGCCAAGCTGCAGCACAATGCCTGAACTCTCACAGAAAGGCTGCTGAGCTGATACCAGGGTTGGCATGACTGACTCAGGAATTAGGCACCAGATTTGAAAGTCTTGTGTTCATACACTGAGTGGGCTGCTCTGCGAGACGAGGAGAGCAGGAGGGTTGGTATCTGTATCTGTGAAGATAGAAGGAAAACCTCTACCTCTGGCAATATGGAGCAACAGCATTAATAAGCCTTTGCCTTTTGAGGTCTGTTGCCAGCTTCTTCACCCAACAGTTCAGTTGTTACTGAAACACTCAGAATCCCTCTCCGTTAGTCTCTCTCTGTGTGAGAGTGAGAGACAGACTCAGAAACTGAGACTGTCACACTCAGAGAAAGGTCACTAGCATTTCATACCTGTTTCTTTCATTTGCTAGCTTTCCCGTAAGAAAACAGCAGAGTGCACCAGCAGCTAAGTTTATTTCAAGGCTCACTCCTTAGTTACTTAATACGTACATTACACTTTAAGGACATTTTTATATGCCCTTTATCACGGGATTCTTTGCACATATATATTTGTTTATTGGAGTCACAATTTATCCTGCATGGTCTCCAATCCAGTTTTTACTTAAAACTACAAGAATATATGTGGGATCTTTTTATAAAGAGGTCTTTTTCAGGTTTAACACACATGATGGTTTGGGTATTCTTGGCTGTGTGGAGGTTTTAAGCCAAAAAACCAGTGGTTTAGGTTTTAAATTACTTTAGATTTTTGGCAGATGCTTGGTAATTAATTTGTGCAAAAAAATCCAGCAGGTTTTAACACTGATCAAATAAATGTGCATAACAGAAAACAAATGCACTTAATAGTCCATCCTACTTCATTAATGAAATCTGCAGAATCTTGCTGTGTCTCTTTGTGAGAGAGTAGGAACTTACCATGCTGCATGTCTTCTGCTCTCTACAGCCTTTCCTGTTAAGCTACTTTGATGCTCAGTCTGTTTTAATACAACATAACATTTCCTAGAAAACCAACTGCCATGTTTCCATAATTCAGCCACAAAAACAGTTCCCAAATTCATATGTGTTTTTGAAAGTTACTAACAAGGTATCATCGCAAGGATTTCAGAGATCAAACTACAAATTTCTGTGTATATTTGATATATTATTTTCATTAAGTATTTCATATTAATAAGGAACACTTGCATATATGTTTTTCTTTTGTTTGTTTGTTTAACTTATATTTGGCAAAAAAAATCAGGCTGTAACAAATTTCAACATAATAAAGATCCATGGGATCAAACATGTAATAGAAAGTCACCTTCCTCTGTCACTTAAAGCTCCTGCTCTTACTAAGAATCCACCTTGGGAAAGATACTGACTTTATTGTTTCTGCTGACTTTTCTTTCTGCTTTACACTTAGGCTGTTTTGTCTGGATCAGCTCTTCAGGGGTGTTCCCCAAAGGAGGCAAGAGTCGCTTCTTATTGTTTCGGTTTTCTGAGAGCCACTGTGGAGGCAGCTCAAAGGGTCCAAACCCAAACTGCATGGAATACTTGTCATTTACTGTATCAGCATCTGTGGGCACAGCTGGGGCCACCTGAGCTGCAGAGTCCGCAATCGTCTGTGGTATTAACCTGTGAACCGAAGTCTGTCCTAGCTCTAAACTGGTGGTAGGAATTTCTTTCCGTCGAAAGTCACCAGAGCCAATGGATTTGGTCTCATTCTCCTCATCTTCCGTTGGCTTGAAGATTTGTTGTTGCCCTATATGAAACATCTCCAGAAGCTGGCTTCCTGAATGGACGCTGGGCTCCAGATTGTCATCTGCAATACCACCCGAGCTGACAATGTTTCTCCTGCTAAACCTTCGGTGCAGCTGTACTATTGTCCCCACTAAGCACTTCCGTACTGATTTGTTAACAGTTAAAAATAACAAAGGGTTGGCCAGCAAAGAGACCTTGGGCAACCAAATAGCAGTGAGGAGCAAGAAGACCGAAATATCTGAAATATTGAGTATGGTGCGGTAAATCACCAAAGTCACATAGGGGACACTGCAGAGGATAAATATCATAACCATGGAAAGCAGCATGACGTGGAGCTCGGCTTCTCGCTGGGAGGCATATGGGATAGAAACTGTATTCTGAGGGGTCCTTAATGCGGCTATGATAACTTTTTTCTTCTGGCTGGCACTCAGCGCTCTACGAATAAGAATCATAAAGAGAAATACCACAGCCACCGGTACAATCACAGTGGTGATATTATAGATGATGACATATATCAGGTGGCCAAGGGAGTAACTCCAAGATTCAGAGCAAGTGGACATGGCATAAATATCAGACACATTGGTCACAGCAAATACTGGAATGCTGGCTACTATTGCATGGGCCCAGATATAGATAACCAGGTCTCGGGATTTTGCATCAGATATTTTTCTTTCCAGAGGATATAAAACAGAGTAGTATCTGTCAAAAAAGAAAAAGAAAAATGGTTTTGTGCACATACTGCTTGTGAGAAACCTCTCAGGAGCCATCTAAACATAACACTCCAAATCCCTAACTGGGTTGCCAACTGACTACCTGTTTATGAAAGAAAAAGAAAATAACCAAAACCAACACAACTCTCCCCACCCTCAAAGGCCTGCCTTCGCAGGTCTGTCTATAGAAAAACATTGAATATTTAAATGTCAAGATCGCATGTTTGGTGGTGAAAATTTCTTTCAGTACATCACTTGGCTGATGAATATGAATATGAATATTATTTTGAAAGTTTCACCATTTACTTACTTTTAAACTCGACAGTACATTGCACAGACTCAAAATTTCAAAAGACATGATGAAGGCACATGTCACAGTCAAAGGCCAAACTCATAGTTTTAAAAGTTGCTTTATAACAGATTTTTTTAGATATTTGGAAAAAGCTGTTGGTCACAAATTACATGTATTCATCTATTGGAAGTACAGTGGTGTTTTGCTTTGCACAAGCTGTGGTTGGCAAGGCCTGAGCAAAAGTGTTGCTGAACACTGAACATTCTATGTGCATTTAAAAAAAAATGCACTTCAAATTTCAGACATTGATTGTTTGCTTACTACTGGAATACTGCTGTGGACTTTTAATCTCACAGAGTTTTCGTCACAGACCTAACTTTTCACAGTTATCATTGTAAGTGGTAGGAGTTTGTGCTTTTTGTGAGGCAGATCACAAGTTTTCTTGGTAAATGACATGCTGTTCCAGAGGCAACATTGGTGTGCATTACAGATAGTAATACCACATTTATCAAGACAAAGGGAGAAAGAAGAAAGAAAAATCCAGGATCATGGCAGATTTTCCCCATTACCTGTCAAGAGCAATGGCTGGAAAACTAAGGATGGTCACTGAGCAGAAGACTTTGTGCAGAAACTTTGCAATTCTGCAGAAGAGCATCGTATAGATCCACCAGCAGCAGTGTGGATTGGCACTAAGAGCAATGTCAAAAGGCACACAGACTAGGCTGGCACAGATCCCCGAGCAGGCCAAATTCTTAATGAACCGATTTGTTACAGATTTAAGTAGCGATGTTCTGCAAGTTGACCACAGCACCATGATGTTACCTGTGAGTAGAGACAGGAAGCATAAAAAAAGGAAAACAGACAAACAAGCAGCTAACCCCAGGCCCCAATAACAATAATCTTAACAGATTGAATCTTCCCTAGTACTGCAAATGAAAATAATTGTTTGGAGTTTGCCAGGTATCACTGATTTGGATCATGATGCTGCTCAAATTAGGAAGTCTGTAAGAGCTAGTGGCTTTATGAATCAGAAGGCTAAAAACAGTACTTATGTTGATTCCTGTATTAAGTGGTCCATCCTGAGTATTCAAATGCAGACACTGGCTAAAGTGTTCATACAATATTTATATATATTAATATTTAATAAATAGTACAGAATTCTTTTTAAAAGATAAAAATACGCTAAGTAAATACAGATACAATGAAAATATAAATACGTCATTTTAATCTGTTTGTAAGTGGATCACAGCAGCTTGCTTTTCTTTTCACTGACCACTTCAATGGCACAGACAGGCCTGTGTAAAGCCACAACCAGAAGAAATCTATCTTTCACCTCTTCCCCAAGACGTTCTCTACGTACATAATAACAAAACAAATGGGACAAGCAGAACAGAAAAAAAAGATGCACATAACTTCACAGAAGTATACACAGGATGCAACTGCTGATTCAGATATTCAAGCTCTACACATTTGTTTCAAATAGGGTGGATGGATAGCAATGAAACAGAAGTACAGAAAAAAAACCCCAGGATTAACTATGGCAGTATTTTTCCCTTATCATTGCATTCCATCCAAATCTCAGAAAGAAATATCGTAGGACAGACACAAGTTCTCCATCACAAATTTCCCTATGATTCTATCTTACACAGCAGAAGAGTAAATTAAGTGATCTGTTCTTACAGCATGGGCCCTTTCTAAGTTACCTTTCAAGCTACCATAAAACTCACAGAATTTTCTCTCCTTTAAAAACTTGTCTTTAGAAAGATCACAAAATCATAGAATACTTTGGGTTGGAAGGGACCTTAAAGATCATCTCATTCCAACCCCCCTGCCTTTGAGCAACTTCCTCTGAATGAGGTTGCTCAAAGTCCCATTTAACCTGGTCTTGAACACACCCAGAGATGAAGCATCCACAATGTCGGTGAGCAACCTGTTTCAGTGCCTCGCCACCCTCACAGTAAAGAATTTCTTGCTAAACCTGCCCTCTTTCAGCTTAAAGCCATTTCCCCTTGTTCTATCCCCTTGTTCTACGCCCTTGTAAAAAATCCCTTTCCAGCCAGCTTTCTTGTAGCCCCCTTGAAGTACTGGAAGGCTGCAATGAGGTCTCCCTGGAGCCTTTTGTTCTTCAGGCTCAACAACCCTAACTTCTTTAGCCTGTTTAGATCAAGTGCTTCAGCGCTCTGATCCTTGGAGGCAAAGATCTCTGCTAGCAGAGCTGAGTGGGGCACGCTCATGTAACATCATCTGACAACATCATGTAACATGGACCCAGCTTTCCAATCCTGACTTCACAGACATTATTTTTCTCCTCTATTTTATTTCTCCCAAAGCTGTACTGTGCAGTACCACCAGATCAGTCAAAGCATAGCTATCAGCACACAAATACTGTTCGACAAGACAACTCCATTTATTCTCTGGACAGCATGCAAAGTAGAGTTTAGATTCCCACCTCCAAGCAAAGTTAAACTGTTCTTACTTCAGACCATATCAACAGCCACGTTGTGGATACTCTGTATTGTTGACACTTACCAGGAGTTCTTTTGAGTTGAAGTGTAATTGATATATGTGGCAGATTTGTTAGTGTTTTTATAGGTAACCTACAAATAGACATAATGAGAGAAAACAGCATCTTAAGCTGCTGATTGAGTTATGAAAAAGTAGCTGCAGTCCCCCAACACTTCTCTCTGTTGATATTATCATTCTTTGCATTGATTTCTCCTCCAATAAATAAAAACCCACAAGCTTTTATGTGCCAAGTAGAGTTTTCCTATGGCTGTCCATGTAAAACACCAGCAAAATCATATTGTTGACATGGCCAATGTGTATACCAAGTGGCAAATACCAAGAGCTAGCAGAAAGTCTATCTACTTCTTGATAAAACAACACTATTTCAACTGAAGCATGCAATTTTAACTTTAAAATCTACCCCACAAACCTCCTATTTCAGTCTGCAGTACCTGAATGTCATTTGGGATTCAATTTTCTATATTTTATGTCATGTGTCTTATGCAAATTCTTTTTTGATACTGACAAAATATTGAGTTACATCTCTACTATCTAAAGGAATCATCACCTGGTTTTGGCAGGTGCTTTGGACTCAACAGTGTACTCCTCAGGCAGTATTCAATTAGTTGTATTTAAAGCTTTCTAAGTTGCTAGGAGATACTCAGTTAATCAAACCACTTGCTTTCAAAAATATCTCCAACTCTCCAGCTATTAGCAAGTACTTCTAGCAGTAATAATATATTTTTACAGTGCCCTGGAGAGGAGAAAAAACAGGCTTTTTTTGGTGTGTTTGTTTGTTTGTTTTAAATTATTTAGATCTTTCATCTAGTTTCAATTGCATTGATTTTATAACATTAATTCCCAAGCAAGTTTCACCTTCATTAGAATTAATATAAATGAAGACCAGAAAACCAAAAGAAATCAGAAGTGGTTTCATTAATACTTCAGAAGCCTCTAGAGAACTACTGAGCTACTCTTCAGGGTCCTGCAGAGGAGCTTCATTCAAGACTCCATATTCTCAGCTGTTGAATTACTTCTACAAATTATGTCATATTGTCATCTATATAGCAGAGAGTCACAAGGAAATGAAATTAGCTCTGGTTCTGACTGATCCTAAATGGGAAGAATTAAGTGTAAAAAAAAAGTATTGGTTCAAAGATGAGGAGGAACTCTTTAAAGAGACAAAATAAAATCGGAGCCTGAAAGCAAAAAAGAATAAGCAGACAGAAGAGTCCACTTGGGACACTGGAAAATTAGTCAGGGAATATCCCTCAGGGAAACATTATTTTTTCATTTGGAACTATGATTTATCTATTAATAAACTGCTCTAATGAACCAGATCAGCTTTAGTATAGACTGGTAGATCTTTGTGCTGATGCCTTCAAATCAAGTACTTCCCTTCATGTATCCCAAAGTAGCAGAAAAATTACACCAGAAACTTTGCATGGCATTAAATAGAAGCAGCTTTGGAACAAAACTGCAAATATTTCCCATCTCATTGTCCTCAATTTTCCCCAGCAACTCCTTTCCATGGAAGAGGATAACACTGTTCCAGGCAACAATTGGGCTCTGAATACCAATTGTGCTCTGAATCTTTCCACAATGTCTAGAGGCTCTTTTCCATTCTCCATGTATTAGTCATTCACTGATGAACCTGGGAAAAATTTATCCTTCTTACATTACAATTGTACTAGGTTGTTGCACATCCTCACAGTGCGCAAAGCCGTTGTTTTTTACCATAGGTTTGTTTCAGAAGGGTTTCTTCTGGATAACTGGTCTAGAGCTACACAACCTTGGATCCAAACTTCCCATGGGGTTTGTACTGGTTATCTGGGAGGCATCCAAGAAAAACTGGAGGAAACAAGCAGCTGGAAAATGCAGCATCTTGCAATTTCCTATGCCAATATGGTCAGGAACATGAGTCATTTATAAATGATCACATGTCACAAAGCATATCCTATATTGCCAAGTTCCACCACTAATGCAGAAAGATGAAGTGTTTTCAATGTAAAAATTAAAAGCATATCTTTGGTCTTCTCAGAGAGTGCACTGTGTCTACACAAAACTCTTACGACACCTGACATTATTTGACAACCTTCTCAGTACACAGACTGACTAAGCAGGACATAAAAATCAAGCTTAGAATAGAAGAGCTGAAGTTGGAAGGCGCCCAGTGAGGTTCACTGACTCTCTCAAGACTGCCTACAACTAAAGCCTATGACTAAGAGCATCATCCAGACACTCCATGAACTCTGTCAGGGTTGGTGCTGTGACCACTTCTCTAGGGAGCCTGCTCCAGTGACTAATCACCCTCTCAGTGAAGAACCTCTTCCTAATGTCCCATCTGAGCTTCCCCTGATGCAGGTTGATTCCATTTCCTCACGTCCCATTGCTGGTCACCAGAGAGAGGAGTTTAGCACCTCCCATTCTGCTGCCTCCTTTGAGGAAGGTGTAGACTGGAAAGAGGTCACCCCTGCGCCTTCTCTCCTCTAAGCTGAACAAACCAAGTGACCTCAGCTGCTCCCCATAAGGAGCTCATCTGTGCCTTTGACCATTTCTCCAAGTAAAAAAGAAATGTGAAATATTAAAGGTAACCACTGCATAAGAAGCAGCTCTTTTCACATTAAAAATATGTTTAAAGCCTGCCAAATCAGAGTTCATTTTATCCTGTTATTAACTATCAACATGCAATAAATCTCCATGTACTATATATCAACTATATCGTAGGAGATTGAAAATATGGTTGTTTCCAGTCATCCCCTACTTTTTTTTTAATTGAGAAACATCTTAGATAAGCAGCCACATTGTATATTAAGTTGCACAGTACACAGTACATTTACACAGAGAAAGTAAATACAATTGTTCACCACAGCATGCTGCCCAGAAATCCTTTTAGCCTTTATTGTGGCTCAAGTTCACTGAATCTGCAAACAGTAACATTCTTTGACCATGAAATATTATCAGAGGACATTAGTTTGATTCAGAGCAGCAAAAAATTACTTTCGCTCATCTTCCAATTCCTTGAATTTCACTGCCAGACGCAGTATGCTGATGCAGGCATCAACAGCTGAGATAGTCCTGAAGTACTAGCTTTTAGCAATACTTCAAATAATGTGAAAGACTCTTAAAAATACCTTTAACAAGCAGAAGTAAGATCACCATGGAAACCAGAGACAGTTATCCGAAGAAATGCATTTGCCATGCAGTCATCCAAACAGAAAAATAATAAATACTGCTCTTTGTCGATTAATTCATGGAACTCAATCCATTAGCTGGTATGACCTCCATCTTACATTTTTGTTAACTTTAATCAGCACACAATGGAATCAAAACCAAGTCCACACTCCAGCAAAATCCTCCCCCTCACAACCTGCTGTCCTCTGCTTGCTCACTTCCCTCCAGAGCAGGGTTCCAGGAATCCAGCCATCCTTCCTAGCAAAGAGCCTCTGTGTACCCCACCCACACTCCCTGCATTGTTGCAGGGAGTGCTGGCAGCCTTCTTTATGAAATAACAAATCAGGAAGCCACAAAAAAGGTTAGAAACTAGGCTTAGCCATTAAAATTGTTCATTAAAAACTAACTAAAAAAGTCACAGTTTCTGTGAACACAATGAATGAGAAAAATTCTTGTGTTGAAACATCAGAGTGATTAAATTCCCAGCTCTCCAATACTATTCATTATTGGTTTTCAAAGTATTTTGGGGAAGGTATTTTTCACAAAACTTACTCTGACAAACCATACTCCAAAAAAGTGGTTAATTGGAAACATTTCTGGCACCCATGATAGGTAGCTATCAAATATTCTTCTCATTATGTTTGTTTACATATTCATTTCAAGAAAGAATATGGATATATCAGGGTATATTCTGGCTTACACAGCTTGAAGAAATGTGTAAATTTATCACAGAATCACAGAATCACAGAATCACAGAATCACAGAATCAGAGAATGGTTGCAGCTGGAAAGGACCTCTGAAGATCATGTTGGCCAAACTCTGCTCAAGCATGGATAAATTCTTGCAATTCTTTATAATTCTTTATAATTCTTTATAATTCTTTATAATTCTTTTTATATTAGTTTGAAGAAGTGTAGCTATGAGAGTGATGGAATGAGCTTTATAGATGAAAGAAGACCATAAAACTAAAACAAAAAGTAAACCTCCTGAAACCCAACCAAACCTTTTCTAACATTTTTGCTACCAACTTCAAAATTCAGTGATAAAATAACAATTGCAGTCCAGCAGAAAATAGTGGGAAAATATTTAATTTGTCATTTTAGTATATTTCTCTCAATTTCAGTTTGTGCATATGTGCAGCCAAATGTTTTATATCCAGAATGAACTGTCTGCTGCAAATGAACTACCTTGGAACAAGGTTTGCTGTATGCCAAACCCTCTTTTCCCTTCATGAAACAGATCAACTCCCTAATTTTAAGACGTTTCTCACTCCTATTCTTAGAATTTTCATTCACACATTCCTACTTTCATCATAACTATTGATTCAGAAGTATAATTATGTAAGAGATTTATCAGGTCAAATGAACTACACAAAGCAGGAATTTGCCCAGCACAGAGTAGTTCCCTACAGAGTGTTTCAGCATAGATTTAAATTATTTTGGAAGCCCTTTCATTTAAAATGTGATACTTGTGTAACTTGTATAGTTACAAAGTAGGAAAGATTTTTATGGAAGGAGCTAGTTCACAGCAGCTTAGTCTCAGTGACTAAGATTTCACTAATGTGAACAAAGATTTCCTTGCAGGAACAGGTATGTCACTGGCTTTTGTTGTAGCACCACTTAGAATTAGTGCAAGGCAACAACCTGCCTACATAATCCACTGGCAGCTGCTACTCTGATTTGCTCTGAAGGTGGAGCAAAGATAGAAAATATTTATGAGGAAATTTTAAATTATACTTACAGCAAGCATAACTTATGTGGTATGATGGTATTTTTAATGTCAAAATCACAATGTAAGATTACCATTATTGTATTTCCATTGTGACTTTTTTATACTGTTGTCCTTAGTATTTGATATGTTTATTGTCTGTAGGAGATTCTAAAGTAACTGCATCCTGCTTATTCCCACTTGTATTTCTTTCATATATGCTTATTTGAAGGAAGGTTAAAAAAAGCATTGCACTGGTAATCTTCCAGTTCTTCATACCCTCTGCCACTTTTGCCTGCCTCACCTTTTGTATTTGCTATCCCACTAAATGGAAATAATTTCTAGACAGGAACAATAATTTTCTCCCTTTTGATAAACTACGGTCCTTCAACAACAATCAAGATCATGTCAGCCAATCAAGAAAACAACCAAACCCACTTATTTTGCTTAAGTACACTTGACTTGCCTGAAATCCTGGCCTCTATTTTAAAACAAATCTCCTCAAAGAAGCTGAAATTCTTCAAGATCCTTGGAAGGAAAAAAGTTTTGAGACTATTGCATCTGCAACTTCAGAACCATGGATTGTTCCCATGTCAGGAAAATACAGCAGCAAAGTGTAGCATTACCTTTCAAACCTAAGCTAGGAAATTGAAAAACAGAAAAAAGAGTGTCCAGGTGTACTGTCCTACCCATAACAGGAATATAAAGTCTTTTCAAAGTTAGTAACTTTTTGAAACACAGTGCCTAAGAGACCAGCCTTAGTACAAAAATGTAACCAATTTTTTTAAACCAAGGATTTTACACAATCTCCATGAGAGTTCCCGATGACATAGGGACCAATGTTTTGACCAATTCTACAGAGAAAGGAAATACAAGGAACAGATATGAAGAGGCAAAAATATTGGATGCCCACATCATCAGCATATGTGAAATCATTAGCAGAACTCTGGGATCCTGAATCTCCTTTGCCAACAAAGGATCATATCTAGTGAACTCCCTGGCTGCCTTACACAAGGCTTCATTTGCCCTCAGAGAGCAAATCTGATGTTGCCAGTGAAACACAGCAAGGCCTGGAATGCAAGTGAAGCCAGGAATCTTTCTGAATGGATAATCTGTCTATTCTTCACCATCCTTGGCACAAGAGGAATAGTCATTGTCCCTTTGTTTTATAAAGTACTCAAAAAAGGGCTATTTTGAACCTGTATTGTCACAAGAGGACTGTGTTAAGCAACAGGGTGATTTACTTGAGCAACCCTCACCACTGTGCTGAATCTAACTGCAAATAGCAGTCCTAACACAGGAAACAAGGAAGTTTTAGGATTTGTTTTTAAATAACAATGCTGTCTGCCTCTTTGTACCTCTGCTTGCAGAGAGCCTGCAGTCACTTTTGTTGGTAACTTCCTTATGTAAGTGCAGACATGGCTTTCCAAATGCACATTTTTTGTCTGGCTTCCCACAAGCACCTGCAATTCATGGGGAGGTATGTTGGTGCCATTAAGGACATAAGGTCACAAAGATGTGACTCCTCACATCACAGATGCTTCATTTAGAAAGCCAGCCCTAGTCCCTAGCGAGGTTCTTTTAGGAGGAACCTGCAGAACCCCTGTCATCTCTGCATGACATGCCAAGGGCACATCCAGGAGGGGACTGGCAGTTTTGCACTAGTGAGGCTGTGGAAAAAAATGTGGTTTAGAGCAACTCCAGCATTTGGCCTGGGCTGTAAGCTGCTCCACCACCAACAGCTGACAGGAGCAACTTCTCACCTTCCACACTCAACCTGATGGCCTCCTGTGCTGACCTCCTGTCCTGTTCAGAACCTCATTCTCTCCTGCCATCACCCTTATATCCACCCTTATACAAAACGCTACCAGACCAGAATGCAATGCAGATATGGTCCAACAATATCATGCTTATGCAATTTTTTTCTGCATCCAGTACTTTTCTAGTTGTTCACTCAGGATTTTCAGACAAAACTTATAAAAGAAATTAGTTGCTGTGCCATATTGTGGTATAGTGGATATGTGAGATCTATGCAGCCTATACAACCTGGACAATTTAAATTTTACTAAATTACTGGGTAACTTTTTTCCCTGTCCTGCTTATTGAGGAAAAAATGAGACACACACACACAATTTAAAATGAATGACACTTAACAGAGAGCAAAATTTAAAAGCCTGTCATAATTACTAGGTATTGGAAGACAGATTTTATCTTTGGAAATTGAGGCCATCTTGCACTCTTGATTTAAAAAAATTCCTACCTGTTAGCACCAATTTTCATCTCCCATTACAGCTGAAATTAGGGAGTTTGTAGCTGAAAGATACCACACTAACAGCTATTTCATGCAGCAGAAATTATTTCTGGAACTGCCCCACACCCCTGTGACTTTTTTTGCTCTATACAACCAAGAAAGATCTGATGTCATTCCTGCATTAGTTTGCCAGTGCTTTCCTTTCTCCAAGTGCCAGTTTACTAGAAACAAAATTTTATTTTTTATATAGTTTTTCCATGTAACTATTCACCAGGTCACCAGCTGAGCATATTTGCTCTTCACTTTTCAAACACAGATGTCTTCAGACAGGAATTACATATGCCTAATACTTCCTGTGCAGTGGGATTAATTTACATTATATTTAGAAACAAGCTTTTTTCCCTCCCTGCCAGCTGACTGTAATGAATGGTTCTCTCCACTCCTCCCAGCCCTGTAAATGTACTCAAGTAATATTCACAAGGAATAAGAAAGTAGATCTGGGACTCTGACACATATCTGAAAAACCAGGAGTTATAAACAAAATCAGTATGATCCTAAATCAAATACTATTAAAAAATCACATGGAAAAATATTCTGCTTCATTACAAAAGTGGAACCCAATGGAATCAAATCAGATTTATCCCATCTGTCAAAGAGAAGTGATCCCATGGGGTAACTCTGGGCAGGTGAAGTGCTTCACTTTTACGATGATGGTGGCATTTCTGGCCTGACAGGATGCAAGAAGTGGGGTTTGGTTTGATTTGATTTTTTTCTTAAAATATATAGACACATGAAGTGTAATTTTAGATCTTTTTGATCAAGAATTTCAACTACAGAATCAATCAGAGACTCTCCTCAGATTTCTTCTCCCTTAGGTTTTTTACAGTCTGCCACAGAACTCATCTATTGGACTTCTGTATTATCCACTCCTGATCTGCTTTCTTTTACTCTTTTTATGACTGAATTCCCTTTTCTTGGCTCAATATTTACCCAACAAGACAGAGTGACAGAGTTCACAGGTCCATTCTCTGTCAGACAGCACTGCTAAACCCAGTATAACACTGGGCTCAGTGAAATAGGCCTCAGCTTTTCAATCTTCAAATGCCTTCACTGGAAACACTGAAAAAAATTAATATTAGTACTTAACACTTCCATTCAATGAAAAAAATCCAGGAATACAGCTCATTAGGACTGATGGCTTAGAATCCAGAGCAACATGTAAGTGCCAAGGATTGACTGTAGTAAATGGAACCAGATTAAGACACAAAAACTGGAGAAACATTTAAATTTTTCTTGACCTTAAGAATATGATTTTTTTTTTTTTTTAATTCTAGGTCTGGAGACTGTTTAGCAGCAAAATAATTCTGATAGTAAGGTAAGCTGTAAAACTGCCTAACAGTCACCCCACATACACCCCTAATGTGTGGAAAGAGTTTTTAACTTTTCTTTAACCTTCCAATAATCCAGATGACTGCCATACTGGCAAAGGAAGAGAACATGGTCATTTTTGCTTTAAATCTCCTTTTCTTCCCTAATGTTAGAAATACAATTAGATATCCATATCTGAACTCCATAAATTGCTGGACACAGCAGAAGATAATGTACCCTGAAACCTGCCATAACATTGCCAGTACTTTGCTGCATGTTACATTGCACTAGTGCAGCAATGCATGACCTATCATGTACTGATGACACAAACTCCCTCATCAATCACCTGCTTGCAGTATATAATTTTAAACTTGTGTTTTGCTGATAGATGCAGCTGAACAGAATCTATTTGCTGGGAAATGGAATTTTTGAGCCTCTTAGCATATTACAGTCAAACTGATTTCAATATGAAAAAATGATAAAAAGCTGGAATAATACTACATTAGTTTCTAGTTTTATTTTCTGAAACTAAAAAATATTTCATTGTCTTCATATATATATATATA
>VWYP01006009.1:170658-227552 GCA_013400435.1 Pycnonotus jocosus | reverse complement strand
TTTTTCTGGCAGCACAGATACAACTGGAAGCTTGATCCACTGCACCACGTGGATGTCCCAGTGCTGGCAGCTTCCAGGCTGTATCTGGCTGGAAGGAGGAAGGGGAACCTCTCTGGGCTCTGGTGCTGCTCATGCTCCCAGCTGGGTGTTGGAGGGCAGATGGTTGCAGTGGAAGTTGTGCATCCCCTGTGAGCAGGTGCCAGGGGAGATTCCACTGCATCTGCAGCTCTCTCCCAGGACAGATAACTCCAGCAGCACCCTGTTTTCCTGGCCTCTTGCCCAGCCTGCATTCTGGATACTCCTCTATCCGCAGAGTGGCAAAAGGCTGGAAAGGTGGTGTTAGTCTGGAATATACAGCAGGACCATGCTCCTCCTTTGTTCAGAGCAAATTTAGCTCTCCTTAACAAACGCACTGCAAACAAAATTCTAATTGTAAGTAGTAGCAGAGAAGTTAAAGCATATACAGATACTTTTCCAAGTTCAAAAGTTTTCCTAAAATCTGGAAATTCTAGATATCAAGGCATTTGCTTACCTCCATTAGGGAAAGTATTACTCCTGATATTTATGGCTACTCTCTCTTTCAAAAGCTTCTGGAATGATTTTTGTATGATATAAAAATAAATATAATAATTTCCTTATGTATGTCCTTTAATTTTGTTAGGCTGTCTAATTTCATCCAAGCTCCCAAACATCTCAAACAAGCTATTAAGAACTTGCTAGGAGAGGGAGTGAGTCTGCCACTTTTGAAATGCTAATTGAATTCCTTATCTGCAAAACCAATATTTGTGTTGTATAGCTCAATGATGGAAGAAAAAAATAATCCATAAGCCTGATGAAATGATAAAATGCATTTGTTTAACTAAGTCATTAAAATTAAACAGTGCTTACTCTAGGTTCTTATTCACATGAGATATGAAACAAACACAAAACAAATGCTAGAGATCACAGGTCTCTGCGAAAATTCCACTGCATTGCCCTTTCAGTTGAACAAAATCAACCCAAAACTTAGGTATCCAACTCTCATGTGCATTTACTCTCAACAGTGATGTCACCAGCGTGGCTCGGACTACACAGAGTGAGTTACCTTGGCAGAACTTTGTCCTTTAAATATTTTTCTGTCATCCTTTATCATTAAAATGCTCTGTCACACACTCACACACACACATACACAGTGTATTTTATTTCCTGCTGCTGTTGGCAAGGGGAAAGGCTTCTTTGCATCATTGACAACAGCAATTCTGAAATCTAGTAGAGGTTTCAGAGCTACTGAGGTTTCCATGCAGTGCATGTCAAGCCCCTTTCTCTAAGGGCTGGAGGAAGGAAACCTCTCTGCAGTTCCTGGCTGTTGCTACAGCTTCAGCTTGCAATGGTAATTGGGGAAGGGATTAACTCTTGTTAAACATTTGACTGCTTTTCCTTTGGGAGGCTATGGAAACATGCCAGAAGGAATGATTCTGCAGAGTAACACTTGTGCTCATCTCTAGACCTGCTTCCATCAACTGCATGTGCAAAGCCTCTTCATTCCTCAGGGACAGGAGTTTCCATAGGGCTGATGCTTCTCTTTTAACACATAAATACTGGGTCTTAATGGCGTTGGCTTCTTCCACCACCCGTGAAAGCAAAAATGAGAATGCTGGGATTGGTTTGTTCTAAATCAGTGGAAGCACAGGCCAGAACTGCAGCTTAATAAAGCCATTAGCAGGAGTTAGCAGTGCCTGCTCTATGCTTCTTAATATAAGCACTGTTATAAATCACGTGTGCTCAGGCATTCCTTCACCTCCTCACAATTGTGTGAGCAGGAGGGAAAACTGGCACTGGAGAGGGTTCATCCCTGATGAACCCTGACCCTCTGAAACTGCCTGCTCTGGGCAAGGTCTTGCTGGTTAGCCCAAACCACTGTTCCATGCAATTTAGGCACATTCAAACCAATTTCTGCCCATAGTTAACTCCCAACGATGACTTGAAAAGTAAAAACAATGTGCTCATTAAGGCGAGAACTACAAGTAAGGTAATTTCCTCAGAAAATTACTGAGTGTTATATTTGGATGGCATAATGCGTATTTGGGGAAGAAATGAAGATGACTTGGATACTTGCTAGGCTTCCTGTTCAAGAAATACCTAATAAATCATGTGAGAGATTATTTTCCTGAGAAAACATTGTATTAACTAGAAGTCAGTGGAAAATCTTGCTGTTAAAGCCATCTGTTTCCCTCCCTCATGCTCACAGAAACTCCACATGCGTGTGCCTGCATGAAAAGAGGAGAATGGATTAGACACAGATAACTATTTGGAACTAGAGGATTGATTGAGTTGAAATTAATTTTAGATGCAGTGAGATGGTGTCAGCCAGGACCAGATCTTTGCAAGTCACACAGTGAACAGCACCATGTGTGGAAGAACATAAGTGAATTTTCCTCTTGACCTTAGGCTAAGGTTAGCAAATTCTTGAACATTGATTTAAATCTCTTAAAAGATTTCTTATCAAGGTAAATTCTAAATATGCAGGCAAATCTTGTAATTATCACTGTCAAAACATGAAGTATATGGACCAGCAAAATATGTACTTCAGAGGCTCTGTATCAATTGTAAAATTAAATTATAAAAGTGATTGCAGAAGGCTGTAATTAAGACTGTTTTAAACTAAGGCCTTAGATAGGGGAGAATGATACACAGAGTCACCTGTATCTATGCAAAGCATTCAAACAGTGATGAGCAAAGGCACGTATGTGGTCATAATCATGAAAAGATTAAATTATAGGATTTTTAACACAAAAATGTAAATTTACCACATGTCAATAAGTCACACTGTATATGGGTTATTTTTTTAGACACAAATGTAGCTATTCCTTGGAAATGGTAATTACATAATCATTTAATTAACAGGGTGGAAGGTTAGGAAATGGGGGGAGGGGGGAATATAAGCTGTTTTCCTGTTGCTCCTGTCCAATTGTTATGAGAACTGAAAATTTTTAGCACAAAACTCTCTCGAGGCAATAAGTAGCCTGGTGTTTTACTACTAAAATTATCTTGGAATCTTGTGCTGTAGACAGTTAATCCGATCACAGAAGAATGAATAGATGTACATAAATAATCACATTAAAATTAAAATCCATTACAAACTCAGGATGTTTCCATTTCAAATGGAGACACCAACCAATAGTCCTTGCCATGGGCAAAGGGAGCATCCTTTCACTTCAGAACAAGTGTTCACTGAGAGCTTCTGGAATAACCCCAGCTCAGAGGGAGGTTCTCAACTCAATGTGAGCAGTTGGCTGAGGTCTCCAGGTGAAATTTAGGTGTTGCAAATGTGCTTATTCCCAAAGTACTCAGAGAAGTAGCATGAACTCCTGCTAGGCAAAACCACAAATATGTAACCCCACTTGACTTCAGGTCAAATCAGACAGAGTCAAGGGCAATATTTTGGTTGTTGGTGTAATTGGAATAAGATGGGTTACAGATGTGAGGGAGCTGAGGGAGAAGTAAAGACAGGGAGGCTGAAGCAGAAGCTGTTTGGTTTTCCCCAGAGATGACACTGATTGCTTGAGGGAGTTTTTCTACCTCCTGCTGATCATCTACCAGTCCTCTCCTACCTTGCATAAACTGGAAAAGTATCTCTGTACCCATGGAGAAACATCAGTTTCATCTATTATCTCCATACTGTTTAGTTTGAACACTAGCACTCTTAGTGTACTGTAGTCAGAATAAGCTTAATTGTTCACATTCTCTTATTATATGTTTCTGTTTCTATTGTTGTGAAATGTGTTGCGCATTTTAAACATTCAAACATTAAATTCTATGAAATACTGCATGTTTTGCTCAGGAAGATTTCATTATTAAAATAACCATCAGGTTAAAGCAGATATCACACAACTGTTACTGCCTGAAGTCTAACTTCGAGTTTTGTTTAACCTCTACAATGCTATTCAAGAATCACAACCATATAAAATCTAATTAAATCATTCCAGAAGGGATAATATTACAAGCAAAGAGTTCAAGATGGAGAGCAAGAATTATAATACTGAGCATAACTTTTCTTTCCTAAAGACAGATTAAAGATCAGTAGTAACTGTTCAGTGATAAGAAACTGTAGTTAAACTCATTTACAACACAGATCTCCACTGAATACAAGCTATCATGCATAATAAGTTTACTATCCTTTCATAAATATGTAAAGCTGATATAATGTTGTGACAGTTTTATGCTTTCTTTCAGTTCTCTTTAATAGCAGACATAAAAAGGACCCCATCAATTTTAATAAGTTTTGGAGAAGGTCCAAAGTGAGTGGAAGAAAAAGTAATGGTGAGGTTCTTGGTAAAGAAATAAAGGAATTAAATAAAGCTGAAAAATTGTCCTCAAATAAATTAAAAAGGCAAAATTCAGCTTGAAGTTAATACTGAAGCTATAAAAAAACCCCAAGTGAGCCTTGCAACAACTTTCTATGCTGGAAGGCTGGAGGATTAGGAAAGTTAAATGCATCTACAAGCTCACAAACCTGACCAATTATTTCTGCTACAAGACTATAATCTGTGTATTTCCATCAGAATTAATTACCCATGCTTTACCAGCCCACACTCTAAGGTAGATGGACTTATTTTGCTCTGTCAGCTGTGGAGCCAAGTTTAAAGCCTCAGATCTCACTGTCTTCCAGTATGGAAGGCTAACCATTAATACCACACATTGTTATTATTTCCTTCTTTTCTTCACAATGAATGCAGAATTAACCTCAATAAATGGTTTGATTATCTCCAACATCAAATCTGAAGCTAATAATTTACAGTATGTTACCAAAACGTTTCTATTAACAAGCAGACCACAAGGCACATTTCCCATGCACAGTTCTCCTCAAGAAACTTTTAATTCAATAAAGAGTCCCATGAGAGAAAAAATATGGGAAAAAAACCCACTGTTTAGTAACTCTTCAGGGAACAGTCACAATATAAGCCAGTCTCCAGGCACTTCAGGTTGCCTTCCTCTGAAACTGCTGTCAAGGGAGAGTACTTGTCTTTTTTCCTACTGTTTAAGTGTAGCTGAACAAAGCTGATAAAGTTGGTAATGGAGTCCAGATGCATTACTGCTGCTTTCTGATGCTATAAAATGCCCTCCAGCCTTTAAGGCCTTATGGTGTTCTGGACTCATCCTTTCCACTTTGTGAGGAGATTGCTTGTACAAAAAAAAATATAACACCACCAGCACCTCTGACAGTTCTGTATCTGCCCAGAAGGCTTTTGAACTTCTACAATCACACATACACACAAAAATCACACACAGAGAACCTGCAGCATTCCAGTACACATCTGCAAGCACTGCGTGCCATTGGGGCCCACCTTCCCTTTTGCCAAAATGTCAAAAATTGCAAAGGATAGACCCAGAGTTCCTGCAGGCTGATGATGTCCCATGAGACAACATAGCAAAGATCTTACAAATCCAAAGGGTTCCCTCCCTTCTTGTGCCATAACACGTGCAACCATGGATTGATGAGGTTTTACTAAAGATGGAGCACTATTTCCAAATTTCTTACTTATGGTGCCTTTGGTGGAATATAATGGAACATGGGATTCCACCATCATGAAAAGACAATTTTCTGCTGGCAGCAAAGCCACAAATCCCTTCTGTAAAGGGTAGTGTGTCTCTTGGTTTGTAGAACTGGCAGACAGACCAGCCCTAGAGTTTAGGCTCAGATAATTGTTCTTCCAAGGAAGCTCTGCAAGGGCAAAAGGAAGGACTTGGGGCAGGCAGAGAGGAAAAACAAAAGGGTTCAGAATCACCGAAAACAGCGCCAAACACCAGAGCTTGTTTAAAACTCTTAGCTGATTTTTAAAAATTCCTAGCTCCTTAGTGCCTCTCTATTGCTTCCAACTTATGAGCAATACACTGAATTGAAAATAGTTTAATATATTTTAAGGAAACATTCCATATTTTTTCCACTTCGAGGTGGGCTAGAAATCATCTAGCTGTTCCAGAAGATTTCAAGGAGAAATTAGCAACACTAAGCATCACTAGAGGAGAACACAGACCTGTACCTTGATCCCAAATGGATTTAAAAAACCCTGTACAGATCTGTACATCCACTGAGGAAAGGGGACTTAACATCTGCATTCCTTTTAAATCAAAGCTGACATTTTCAGGGCAGGGATTTTACAAAGAACCATCAAATGAAGGCAGGGGGAAGTAATCACAGTCCTTGCTCAAAAAAGCAAAAGAAAAAAGGAATTATTTTTGTAGTCTCAGTCACTAAGAGAGCTCATTAACTTATATAATTTAATTGTACCCAGCTGAAATGGTAAATATCATGATAGATTTTTTTCTTATGGGTCATTACTTTTGTGGTTAAGTGATTGCAAAGAGATATATGAAGCCTATGGTGGTATTTAGCTTTTAAATATTGAATTTCTTTACACCTCTAATGCAAAGTGGAAAAAGCTGATGCAGATTGGTTTTTTGGCTTTCAATACAACACAGTTAAAGCACCCCTTGCAGATATTTCCCAGACACAATTCTGCAACATGAGTACCTAATAAATATGTTTTCCTGGAGGACTTACAACCCATTGAGCAGCATTTTTTTTCTTTTGTTTTTGCTCAACAGATAGTAAAATTCTTCTGCAAGAGGAGTGGTAGGTAACTTTGACTACAAAGGACAAAATATAATGCTGGATACAGAGAAGGACAGGATGAAAACAACGAAAAAAGAGCCTATGTTGGTAGAGCTCTTGCTGTTCATAGTCCCTATTCTGATTGAATATTTATCAAAATCAAAGTTATACTCAATTGATCTTTATTTATCAGTCCTCTGAGACACCACACCTCTAAAAGCAGTCCCAGGTACATTGCAGCAGCAGCTACAGCTGAGCAAATGCAGCCCTGGCCATGCTGCAATAAAAGCTCATGATAAGATGTATTATTGAAGAATATACGTTTCCATACAGAGAAAACAGAAAAAAACCACGTTTTTATAGTGTTAGACCAGAGCCTTGAAGTGGTAACATTAAAAATTAAACAAATCCTGCTTACATATGATCTGCCTTTTTTTGTTGTTGTTTTTTGTTTGTTTGTTTTTTGGTGTTTTTTTTGTTTTGTTTGTTTGTTTGTTTTGTTTTTCAGCTGTTGTGGTGCATCGAGTTTCTGAAAAGAACCAGTTCCATGGCAGAAAGAAGGCAGCAATCAGCTAACTGTAGCTCCCATCATTTCCCAGAGAGGTAACTTCAAAATATGTTTTTCTTCAAAAACTGTGATGTATTTTCCATTGTGCATGTTCAATTCCTGAAAATACTGCCTAGGAGATGAACCCTAGAAGCAGAGCAATGTAATTAAAAGAAGCAACAAAACAAACTAAAAACCCCCAACCAACAAACCAAAAGAAACCCCAAATTCTAAACTTGTCTTCCAAAAGATAGTCCTTAACAAAAGTTTCTACTTCTAACATTGACAAGAGTTGTACTAAGGGAGAATTATTTCAAATGGAAAGAGCACAGGTTTCCATTAGATATTGGGAAGAAATTCCTTATCAGAAGGGTGGTGACACACTGGAAGAGGNGCTGCTAGATTTACAGCACTAAAATGTGAGTCTCCTAGGAACAAGTCATCCCTGACTCTATTTCCAGCCTCTTTTCACACTACGATTTGGGAGAGTCTTATGGATACTCAACAGTGCCAATAAAGACTTTCTCTCACACTTGGTACATCCAGTCCAGTGAAAGCTTGTGCCTGTCAAGCTGTTTCTTCTAAAATCATATCATTTAAGTATTTAAGTATTCTCTCTCTCACTTTCTCAATCTGGTATTTTCTTTTCTTAGAACCTGGTATTTTACTAGATATTCTCCTGCTTCTCCTGTTTCACAGAAGTAGTTTAGAAATTTAAGATGTTTGTTTTGGCTTGTTTGGTTTCTGTTGTTGTCCTTTTTGTTGGGTTTTTGGGGGGGGTTGGTTTTGTTTTCTTTAGTCTTTTAATATTTTGTTAATATTTGCCATTGTTTCACTAGCAAATATTTCCATATGTAACTACTCATCTTCCCTTATATCAAAATTTTACAAAATTTTTAATCCATAATTTCATTATGGGTTTTTCTAACACCTCTACAGAGTTGCAAATTTTGCTGTAGGCAGCTGAAACAAAAGAAGCCAAAGCTGTCCTCTTGCTGCAGTATCACATTCCACCATCAAGAGGATATGAAGTGTTTTATGTTCCCTGATCTTGTCAACGCTCTTGGGTTGAGATAGGAGGTTAAAGGGAGGTGACAAGGTTAAATGATTTGACTAACATCCCAAACAAGGCTCAATGTGATTATGAGCCTGCCTCAGCTTTCTAATAACATCCGTAATGAGGGAGAATTGGAAGCTTCCCACACCCACAGCTCATGCAGAAGTGATTTGTTTCTCTCTATACCCTGGCCACAAGAGGTATCCATATATTTCTTTTAAGAATATTGTCATGGCCCACTAAATTACCCCAGGGCAGTGCTATCAGTGGTGTTCCACTTTGCCCCTTTATTTCTTTCTGTGACATTACTCTGCACAAGGGTTACCAGAAAGACAGATGAAGTAGGAGTAGATGGGTCTCTAAGGGGTGATATATAGTAGGTACATAATAGAAAAAAGCGAGGATGGTGTTGTAATAGGAATTTTCATTTCTTTTTCCTCATTTCCAGAAGAAATTCCAGACATTGGAAATTTATTGTGCATGGTTATCAGGCTTATATTTTCTTAGACTCCAACTTCTTTTCAGGGAACTTGACTCCTAATGGCCCTATGCTTTTCCTCCTCCATTTTATTTTCTCTTTCACAATGGCAAAGCAAAATTCGCAGTGGAGGAGAGAACTCCTGATAAATTCTCTTGTCATCATATCAGACAGTATTTTTATTGACATCAGTCAAAAATTGTTCAGAAGCATCATTTGTGAACGGTGCAGTTTGACTAGCAGAAAAAAGCAGCTGTTCTGGCAGCCAGGATGTTGGAGAAATGTCTGGCAGCTTTTAATGGAGGTGGTAAAAGTTGTCATGTGAAGTTGCTTTCGACCTGATGGATTTAATAGTTCCTCAGAGCCATCATGGTCTATCACCTCTACGAGTATTAAGGGACTCCTAAATCCATGGATAGATAATTTGGCTGCCACACTTGCACCGTAAATCCACATCCTTAAAGCCTTCATTAAATTTGTACAGACCATTTCTTAAGTGCAATTAACTGTGCATTTCTTAAGAAAAGAAGTTGATTTGTCTCCATCTCCCATAGACTCCATTATTTCCCATCGTCCTTGTGGAAATGGGAATATATCTCCTGAAACTCCTTTAAAAGCACATCCAATTGCTGGGAACTGGAAATTGTTTATAACTTTTGTACTTCACCTGTATCACTACAGAGCACCTAACAAAGAAAATTTCCCCAGCTGGGTCCTGGTTTGGTTGAGTTTGGCAAGGTTTATGAAATACTGACATAGCTGTTGGACACATCAGTTTGTGGACAGACTTGTCCCATTGATTTATTAAATTTTGCACTAGATTAATTTGTGTCAACTGTGACAGCACAATCAATCCACTTTATCCACCATTACTCGTGGGCAGCCAAGCTAAAATTTACAATACACTGTTAAAACGTATGGAAATTTGTGCATTTTGATTCATCACATTCTATCATTGAAGGTTAACAAACCACTGAAAAATCATTCCAAAATCATTATTTCTAAAAGTTACTGAATAATCACTTGAAAAATATTGCTAAATTTCTACTTTAGTAATAAAATTTCTGAAGTAAAGCTACCATGTCAGTTAATACCCAGTGATGTAACTTTTCAACTAGTTTAAACCTGCACACAATACAAATTCTTGATTTAAAAAGCACGAACAAGATATTCACTGCTTTATAATATGAACCAGTGTTTTCAAGAAAACATTATTTGCACAAATACTTTTCACTAAAGTGGTATAAGCTTGCATAACTTGCAATACCTAATGAAATGAACCCAGATGCTCTAAATTCTCACTGCTTGGGAAACACTGTGCACCTTCAGAATCAAGTACTTACACAGCATGTACAGCTATCTCATGTTGGGTTTGTGGAAGGAAGTTAATTTGACTGCATGAATAAAATAACTTACTTTCTTAATTAGACATTTTAATCAGAGATCCATTAGCTAATCAGAGCTAATCAGTGTTTCATCAAGACTGTAAATAGGTAGCTTGGGATAAGATGGTCAGGACTCACAGGCTTGCATGCATAATAGGAAGCTGAGGACATTCTTTTTGAAGATTTATCATTGAAGAAGGACCTAAAAGATTGCCATCATTTTGACACACAGAAAAAAAATCGAGGACAAGAGAAGTTATTCCTCCTCACCAGCAGCTCATTACAGTAATTTTGAAAAGTGTGTGAGAGAGAATATTCGAATTATTTTCATATTAATGCCTGGCCAGCTAAAATTGAGCTTTAGAATTCAAACTAATGTGGCGTTGGGAGGTCAGTCAGCACTATTACATTGGCATTTATGTTTAATCTGGGATTTTTAACATTCAAGCCCTGACTGAATCTCTGCAAATGCCAACAGAGTATTCACAGTATGCTTCTCAAAGCTGGTCTTTCAGTCACTTTCTCCTCAGATTTCTTATCTAAGGTGATGGTGAATATTTTTAAGAAGTTAGTAATATCAAAAAAAAAAAAATAATCTAGGCTAATAATAAGAAAATTTACTAGTTTGCTTTATGGATTGCCAGATGAAATATTTACAACTACTTTTGCACCATCATATCTTTTTCACAAGGAATACCTTAATAACTGTGCATTAACCGTAGTATTAACTGTGTAGTGGTCTGGCAAACACTGTTCACTTCTCCTCTCTTTAGGCTAGCCAGGAAAAAAGAGATAACATAAAAATTAAGCAATCAACCATATGTAAGAAAAGACCTACTACGACTCTTTCATATTCACTTACTTCTTAGAAACTTGCCTAAAATGTGGATTTGTTAATTTTCCTTTTTTGTTTTTTTTTTCTTATTTAAATTTAAAATACAAATTAGAATTGATGCCACAAACTAATCAAATAAGATAAAAAAGCTCCAGAAAACTGAAACTTCTTTGGATGGGAAAGAGGGAAAAACCAGCCAGGTCAATCTGCTCCCCAGCATGGGACAAAATGAACAAAGCTTTTACTGTTTTTCCAGGCTACTGGGGATCAAAGGGAATCCTATAATGCAGAAGGTGGAATTTAATTTTTTTCCTCATCACCAAAGTACTGTTACATTGAAAAAAAAAAAATGCTGGCATTTAATACTCAAGTTAGTATTTGCAAACTAAAACAAATCTAGTTACTTCAACAAGATGCCATATGGTCTGTGAATTTGCACTGTGCCAAGTTGGAAGAGTATTTTTTTTTATTTCAATGGATGCCAAAAAACTATACTGAGTAGTTCAACGACTGTATTGTTGAAACCCTTCACAGAAGTAAGGATTCACCAGATTAAATTAATGGAAGACAAAGGAAATTATACAGAAGTTAAAAGGAAGGGGAGATGGGAGATGGTCCCAGCAGAAAGTTGTCCTTAGCTAGACCTCTGACAGTGAAAGAAAATGGTTCTGCCAGAGTCTGACTTCAGATTGCCCCTGAACACCACAGAAAGGGCTACAAAAGAACAGGGCTCAGCTTCCTTGGTACTCCATAGGCAAATTCCTTCCTCTGCCACAGCATTTAGCTCACCCTTGGAATTGCTGGGTACAGGTAACCAAGCATGTGACATTGATTCTAAGCAGATATTGGGAATTTTCTTCATTGGTTGGGATGGTGGGAGCAACACCTATTTCCTATGTTACATAACACAGACATGGTATAAATAACAAAGCAGTAAAAACCCCAAACTCACACCAAAAAACCCCCACAAATTGCTTGTTCTCCACCCTCTCATGCCCACAACTGTCACCTTTAAAATGAGTGTGATAATTTCTGATAATCTGAAATCTGAAATTTCTGATAATCTGAAGCCTATAGGGTTTTTTTCCTTTTTATTTATGTTATATCTGACTTTCTTACTGAGCTTTACCGAAAGGTAAAGCCCTGTATTACCACAAAGATTTTCAACACTACAGACTTATTATGTAGTGCATTGGAAGACAGAGAGAATACCAAAAAATTACTCAAACAGCAATGAGGAAGCTGACAGAGGGAGGGAATGACAGGGAAAATTGAGGTCTGAGTTTAAGGGCTCATTGAATTTTCCTCAGCAAACAACATTAAACATTTTGTTGAGTTTGTTTTTTTCTTTTTTGGTGATATGAGCAGCTTTTCCAGAAGGAACTACATAAACTACTACTTCATTTAATCTAACACAGCCAAAAAGGGCTTTAAGAGGATAACGTGAATCAGATTTAAACTAATGGCCTAGATAAATCTTACTAATCACTGGAGCCACCTAGGTTCAGCAGTCTCATTGAGAAGAAGCTGCTTGCCCTCTTGTCTGAGAATCTTCCTGGACAGCTGGAAAGCATCAGGCTTTATCTGCTAGTCTCAAAAAGTGAACAACATATTTGTATTTACTGGACATCAGCATTGCTGTTAATCAGACTCAGTTCTGTGAAGAAATCCCTGAAATTGCTCCTAGACTCCTTTCCTGATGTATGAGAAATGTTTGCTTTCTTACAGATAAGGTGGGAAAGGATATAATGCAGTGAATGGGGGAAAAGTACCTATTTCTATCTATTCAGATAGACTTTGCTGGTTCACCTGAGAGTGACATAAAAGTCATCTAGATTTGATAGGTTTTCATGACCAAAACACATGAAACATAAGTATACAGAGAAGAAAAGGTAAATTAACTGCAGAATCTAGTGCAAGGAAATGCAATTCCTCCTCTGGCACTCTTTTCCAGTAAAAATAGATAGATCAGTAATTTCATATGTGAAATGCTGTTTTCTCTTCCAGCTCCAGCAGTGCCTCTTACCTACAATCTTTCTGCTTTCTTAACAAATGGGGAAATGCAGCATTCACATGAAGAGAACCCATTTGATCCTCAAAGGTGATCAGATTAAGGTCTGGCTAAGAGGATTTTTAGGATGAACAACACTAAATACCTCACACTGATTATCCATTGTTCTTCCATCTGCTAATGGCCAAGGGAATATGCACTCCTCTAATGACTGTGGACCCAGTCAATCTAATCCATGTATTTATCCTCTCTGTGCTTGGGTACTGCATTATAACACATGAGAAGATGAAAGGAGACTTAGAAACAGCTCGAGTTTGTTCCACCCCATTACTTAGGAGCACACAGCCTTCCTATCTCACCACCTGATGACAGCAGACACTATATTGCCTCCCCAATATGCACTAAATCAATAAAGGCTCGCTGGAGCTGGCCCATTGTGCCTTCAGGATCCTCTCTGACCGAGGTACAGGCATTCTAAGCTACAATCCCCAGAAATAAAATAACAATAAATAACCCAGGATGTAGGAACAAGATGCAGAAATTCCTTGGCAGCAGGGACTGCTGCAAGCTCCACTGGTATTTATGGTTCCAAACCCACAAAAGCCTGGGCATATTCCAGCATCCTTGCTTTGGTAGGACTCCTCTGGGCTCAGGGGGAGTGCCATTATGCAATCAATTTCATGGCTGGAATCTCAATACATATAATTTAAGCAAAATAAAATTAAATTGATGGGTCACCAGGTCATTTGGAAAGAATGCTTTTCTGACAATCAGTCCAGCCTGCCTTTTCTTTGCTGCTATAATCTCCACCCTGTGAAGTGAAGGAGTTAGAGCCATTATCTGTGTTTGTATTTTATTATGTATGGTCCTGAGCTAACAGTGAATTCTCTGCCTGGGTTATCATAAAATATTACAGTGGTGTCTGGTTTTGCTACTGCAGTAAAGTGTCTTATCATGTTTGTTCTTAGTCCCTGATTTCATGGGTTTTAAACTAGAAAAAAATGAGGTTAGAAGTTTGCAAACCAAACCAGTGCCTAAGAGAAATATTTTATTTTCAGCTGGGCTGATAAAATATGATTTTCCCCTTTACATATTCAGCCCTCTTGTATATGCATCTATAGATACATCCACATGAGATGGACCATTTTTGCCCAGACCCCTTTCGTCATGTTATTGTTGGAAGACTGATTTGCTTTTTGAAAACAAACTGGAAATGAGATTAGTTTAAAATATGTTAACTAGTTTCAAACAAAAAATAAACTAAAGCAGACAGGAGAGATATCAAGGATGTTTTAACAAAAGTACTCTCAAGATATTCTATCCAACACATCCATTTATCTGAATCTGTGGCCTTCAGACTCCATTAAAAAATCTGACCTTTAAAAACTACAGGTTTTTATATCCAAGTCTTAAAAATTCTCCTGCTCAAATACAAAAAAATATTATTTGAAAGAAAAGTTTGAGAACACACCACATTGCCCAGTTCTCTGTATGTTATTATGCAGCACCTAATACTCACATCATTGTTTTCTAAATAACATGAGGTAACTTCATGTGTTGCCCACTGGCTTAATAGCACACATTCCAGGATATTTTAGCAGTAATTCATTTCAAGTGTGTTTCCCTTGCAAAAAAATACTTCATCAGAGGAATCAATTTTTAAAGAATCCATATCAAGAACAAGATATTGAGATTAGGCCAAACATCTCTCATGAATAATGCAGTAGAGATTAGAATTTTACCTAAATAATGCCAAATAATAGACACTGTGTAATAGGTAAATATTTTTATATATCTAGTAAGAAAAAGATCAGGTAATAAACAAATGTCTCTCTCTTTGGTCTGATAACATGTTTTTCCTGTTGGAGAACAGTTGCTCCAAATCATAATGACAGATTAATATTTCAACATTGAATTCTTACCCACGTACAATTTAAGGAGGTAAAAGTAAATTCTCCAATTTCTCTAACTGACAGCAAAAGGCCTGAACAGACTGAAGCTCAGATTCAGCACCTGTTCAGGTAAAGAGAATGGCCTTCCAATCCCAGCCCCTTCAGACCCAAAGGCTGCCTGGGTGCATCCAGTTCTCATTTGCCACAGGAACAGGGAATGAAACAGCAAATATTCTTGGCAATGCAGCCTAACCACAAATTCAAGTCTGAGAAACACACTAACTATGAGACATTCCAGGTGAGCCAAGACCATGAACTAGAACATCTCATCTAGCTCAGTTTCATTTCTATGAATGGCTAAGTCTGACACTGCTGTTGTCTTTATGCCCGCGCAGAGGAGAGAAAACATTTGGTCTGAACAGAGAAACAGTTCATACAGAGCAATGATGATTCAGCAGAGAGCAATTTCTAGCTTTTTCTGAACTCCTCAATCCTGGAGTATTAATTATATCCTCAAAAGACTATAAACAAAACTAACATCTAGGATAAAACTACTTGCAGAAGGCTGAGTGTTCAGGCCTCAAGAAAGGGTTTGTCCAAGCAAATTTGGGCAATGCACTACACATCAGTAATCACCAAAAGCAGCAGTGAAAGCAGCATCAGCAGGAACCAAGGGAACAGTTTAAAATACACATTTTATAACCTTTTGCAATCTAACTATTTTAATTATTCAATAAGAATTCAAAGTGGGAGGTTAATAAAATTCATCAGTAGGTGTTCTTATCAATGAGCAGAGCTGTGAAGCCTGCATGATGGTCTATCAATAAACTAAGAGGGCTGAAATCTTTCATTAACTTGTAAGAAGAAATGTATGTATTTCAATCCAAAATACTTGCATACAGTAGGCTGATTTCGAGGGTGAACACAGTTGGGGCTGAAAACATTACAAGTGAGAACTAATTTTCAGCAGAAGCCTGTGGTGTAAAGAGAGCCAAAAGTAGAAATTAATCAGTTTTCATGGCAGATAAAAGGTGTCTTCCCAGTCTTCACTAGAGAAATGAGCTAGATGTCTCAAAAAACTGGTTTTATTGGCCCAACAGCATACCTCTCACATAAAAGAAATTAATTTTGTAATGCCTTTTGCTCTCACTTACTTGTGTATGCTTACACATTTGTCACTCTGATAAAAGTTCTTGCAATATGATGTAAATTATGTGAATGTACATATCAAGCTTGTAGATAAGTGAGTTTTAATTCAAAGTGTATTCAGGGGCCAAGTGCATTTCAGTACAAATTCAAGATGCTTATTAAGTTACTAAGTTATTAAGTATTGCTCCATGGAAGAGCTAATGTACCTTATTTTTTCATTTTATCTTTTTGTCTCCCTATTTTGTTAGGCATATATTGCATATAGCATTTTTTAAATGTGACTGCCACCTTGCATAGGGAGTTCATTCAAAATATGGGGTTTTTTAAATTAGTATTTCCAATTAGAAATAAGCTCAAAGGCAAATTCAAGCGTTTGGAGTCAGGATGGAGGAAACAGTAAAAAAGATTCATGTGTTTTTAGCCTTCAGACCTTTTATGTTATGTTAATAATTCTCCATTATTAATCATGATTTGAAGAGATTTGGAGACTAAGAGACACACTTTACTTTGTTCTCAGGAGCCAAATACAGTATTAAACAGACTTCTCATTATTTATTCCTAGAAATCAGAACAGGAAAGAAATTAACTGAAAACATCCAAGAAACAAAGCTGAAATTAGTACTGTGAGAAAGAGCAGAAACATTACTTATTGTTCTCTCACCCTTCCCACTTATTTAATTTTGTTTGGGGTTTTTTTGTTTGGTTGGGGTTTTTTTTGTTTGTTTGTTTTTGGTTTCTTTTGTTGTTGTTGTCGTTGTTTTTTTTTTTTTGGCTGTTCTTGCTTGTGCCTGCAACTAAGAGTTAATGTATATGGCATGAGAGAGCTATATCAAAATATTGCATTAGGATGACATTTCAGATTGCTATACAGCTCTTCTAAAATGATTAAAGCTAATTCTAAGAAATCAGAGTAATAGCTGCTATTAAAAACCAAACTCAACTCCTGGGCTTCCTGGAAAGTTTGACATGACAGATATCTGCAAGACATTAATAATACAGAATAGAAATTAAGAGACCTTGGATCTGTTCCTGGCTGTGATATCAATTATTTGTGTTCTCTTGGGAGCAGGACTAAACTTCCGTGTATTGGGGCAGACCTACATGGAAGGATCCAGGCTTCTGTGAAATCCTGGGCAAGGCAAATGTCTAAACCTATCACCTGCTAAGGTAGGTATACACTGATTCCTCACCCATAAAAATGAGGAAAAGCACTTGCTTCCATGTAAGCCATAAAATCTTCCAAAAACATATGCTTATCACTATTTTCAGGCTGCTGAGGATATGCACTCCTGTGAATGCTGCAGCAGGGCTTTCCTTTAAAGAGCTCCCTGCTCCAGTCTGGGAAGAAAGCCAAACCTGGAGTAAATATGAACAGCTCAGTGCTGAAAACCAACTCGTGAGGGAAGGGGAGGAGTGGCTGCCTGCAGCCATCCTTGCAAGATCCACTTTGTCCATAGCTGAAAAATTGTTGATTGGCCATCACAGACATTGCCAAGAGCACAGGAATAGAGCAGGGCAGTTTCCAAAACAGCACATGGATGCATGCATTTTTGTGCCCTGCTGAAATGATCATGGCTTGCACATTACAGGCATTCTGCTTTTTCTTATTTGAGAATGTTTATGCAGCAGGTAAAGGCCCAGATAGCTAATTTTAAGGAGGCCTTTCCCCAAGAAAATATAATAAAGTTTTAGCAAAATTCTTAAAAGAAAGATAAAAATCTTGTGCTGCTTGCTGAAATTATTTTCTTTGCTTTCCTCTGTTGTCCTAAAATTACTAGCATTTCAACAGATGCATTAGCATTGGATTAGCTCCTCTAAGTTTTTCCTTCCAAGCAGCCTCTTCTCCCATCTTTTGATAACCTTATTACTTATTTTCAGTGTGTGATTTTCACAAACTTCTGCGCCAAGACATGGTTATAACAGAGAAACAACCTTACAGATGGATGTTGTTAGAATAATGGCTGCAGCACAAGTTCTCTCTTTCACTATGAATGCGACCTAATTTGGGGAAAATTTCTGGTTTACCTTCAGAGAGGACAGAAACCTCATTCTATCTCAGTTCTTGCTCTGTGACTGTTCCCTGGTGGATGCAGCATGAAATGGTTACAATAGAAAACTAGACAAATTTTGTTCTAATTTTCAGGCAGGTTATTTCAGCATTTCCTACGTATTAGAAATTGGGAATGAATTTTGAGTCATTAATACAGGCTTACAAACTGTTTTACACCACCTACTTGTCCTTTCCATATGCAACCATTTACAAGGAGCATTCCTTCAGCAAACCTTTGAAAATCTTTAGAAGCATTCCAGTAAAAACATGCATATGACCCCTTCTCTGGAAAAAGGACTCAAATGTACCTGTAAAGTGTGTAGGTTTAACAAGCCACTCCTCCTTATTAAGCAGGCCTTTTTAACCTCCCAAGCAGCACACCAGGGGAACAGTTTCAGTCTCTAAATCCTGACTCATTCTATCCCTGTTATCACTGGTGGATAGTGAGGACACAGCCTTTCTAACAGTGCAAAGATTTTCAATATGAAATACAACGTTAGCAGAGATCCAAGCTTCAATCTGGAAAATTAGATGAGCTCAGTTTCTAAAACAGTTAAAATCACAATAAACAATTTCCTAGAGGCATGACAGCCGCTGAAATCCCCAGAGCTGTTATCTTCTTGTGGATATACTTGGACTACACAGGAAGTTATTGTCTGATGAAAAAAAAAAAATCCTCTCTGAAATTATATAGCCTCTGCATTGCAGGAAGTTGTCAGCATTATCAAATTGCTCACTCTGACATGAATAATAAATCTACAGTTCCACAGAACAGTTCAGTAATGTCACTTACATTTTTCTGAGTTTTATGGGGAACAGATTCTCTTTTAGTTTGTGTTATGGTGTAAAATATTCCATTTATAAGTTCTGCTGTAACAAAACCAAGAGTTCTCATTGCTGTGTTGAAAGTCATATTGTAAGCAAGGAAATCAGCCAACAGACAGATTGCACAATCCATTTCCTCTGAACACAGGAAACATTATCCCTTTTAGGGACATAATTTTGGGATAAGAGGTCTACCTGGGCAGTGTGGTGTGTTGGAGGCACAGCCACCCACAACTCTTCCCTTAATGGGGGTCTCAGCCTTCTCCATGACAAAAGAATCCATGGGAATCCTGCACTCCATCCATTTAAACCAGGACTCGTACTGAGTCTTGGGAGCTGTACTAAGCTGGATAGTTTTATTTTAGTCTGTTTTTCACATAAGAAACACTTCCACAAAGTTTGTCAAGAAACAGATTGCAAACATGCAAATGAAATCTACCAAATCTCTTGAAGAGCATAGAGAAAGAGAGAACTGATTCTATGGTCCTGGCCACTTTCTGGGGTTTTTTTTTAGAAAATGTGAATTTAACCACAGGAATTTGTAAAATATTTGTGGAAAGAATTATTCTGTACTTGAAAATTCCACTAAATGGGAAAAATAGTGAGAAGACATTAGGTAGCAAAAATCAATTACTCTGTGTATCTACTTGCAATCTTACTAAAAAAAAATCCTACCAAACCAAAAGGAAAACCTCCTCAGGGACTGCTTTTGTGTACATATGCCCTCTGAAAAGGCAGGATTTATATCTCATTACACCATTAAGAAGGTTTTCTGAGATTAAAGGAAGATAATCAGCTTTCAAGTTTCTCCTGAAAACAGAAGTGAGGTCTAAAAGCCACACTGACAATGAACCAGACACTCTTAGGTAATGCAATGAGTAACACAGGTAAGGCAGAAGGGAGGTGCTGGCCATACACCAGTATCACTTTACTCTTGGGAAAGCTTAAAAAAGCCTCTTTATCCATACTTTCATGCATTTTCATTAAAGAACTACCCAAACAGAAATTGCTGGTGAGTTTTTATATTATGATTTCTACATCCTTTATTTACTTCCTGTAAAACTGTTGCCAGTTTCTGACTTTCATCCAAGCTCCAAATTATTTCAAAATGTGGCAGTCCCATTCAGAAAGTGATCTTTCATTTCAGGAGCTCCACATGTGTGCAAGCTCACACAAGCTTAGTGGATCCAGCTTTGAATGCATTTTTCAAAGTGACACACAAAAGGATCACATATGGTTCACGTAGAAAATGACTGAAAGGTTTTAAGGGCATTAACTTTCCAAAATTTTGGTAAGAAGCAACATTTTCTAAAGATGGTTGCAAGATTCTCAGAGTTGCATGACATTACATCCCCTTATCCCTCCTATTAATCATGACCAACAGTATTTTTAGAGAGCTATGTGGAAATACAGGCTGTTCCTAGACCATGTTATCCTCTTCTTTGTCACAAACTCTCTCTAAATTCTCTGTAGTTTGTGATTTTGTTCAGAAAAAAAAAGTAAAGAAGTTATCATATTACCCAGGTTTATCAGACTCCTAGTTTACTATGACAATATTTGTATCACATATGTAAAAGAAAGAGAACGAAATCTGACATGACAAGGGAAAAATAAAGATATTATTCTTTTGCTTATGCTACATCCTGCAAACAGTTCTCTCTGTACTGGGCTGTTCACTTCTGGAGACTGTGTTTTAAAACTAAACCCCAGAACAGCTCCCTGGGTTGGAATTAATTGTAGATTTTCTTTGTGCTAGATGTAACAGATATTTTGTACATTAACGTAATTTTTTTAAAAACTACTAGCAGGCACTGACTTCTTAATTCTGGTAGTTTTATTTATATTAAATTTATAAACTCCTAATGTTAGCTAAGCTGGATCTCCTTTCCAGGCTCTGAAGGGGAATATGGAACATCATTGAGAGAATAAATGATGACACTAAATATCTGGCCTTTCTAAAAGAGACACATCAAAGTGGAGAAAAAAAATGATTAAAATTGCTTAATGTCAGAAATCTTCTCTGTAAATTATTGAGTGAAGTAGTTTCCTATTCTTTTAGTTAAGTTACCCTCCTGTGCCTTGAAACCCCCTTCAAAAAGAAAAACACATATTCTCAGCAGAAACGTAGTTGGCCAAAACACTCTGGAATTTATTTTTGGAGGCAGAAAAGAGGGGAGGGAAGTGCATGTGTGTACACCATAGTAATTCTGGGGGGAGTTGTATTCTTTCTTTAAACTGTGGTATAGCAATTTCCTTTCCCATCTGTAAACAAATATCAAAGGACAGGCGAGACAAAGAAACTGAGCAACTTGATTTTATCTGAGGAGTCTGGTTAGTCTTTGAATTAGCAGCCTAATTTATCTGCTAATTCCACTTCTTAATCAAAAAGCTGTCTCGAAGTCAGACATTAGCATATATCATCAGTTTGTCAGCTGGAGAACAAAATAGTAAACCTTTTTTCTCTCATATCACCAATGTTAACTGAGCATATAAATCAGAAAATATAATATTCAGGAATGCAAGAAGTAAAAGTGTAATTCAGAACAGAGTAAATAACAAAATTCGTGTAGGTACATGAGAAAAAACTATGTTCTGTTCAAAGCAGGCTTTTTACTGTTCATATTTAAAAATAGCAGCTTTTGAGAGGAGTTAGTTTTTTGTTTGTTTGAAATACATAATAATATTAAATCTGAAAAATACCATAATTAGCTCTGCTTTCCTTCATACCCATGGTGAGGAACTTGATGAAACTAATCTGTATTTCCCAAACTGCTCCAGTTCCATCAAAAAGAGGCACCAAATTCTACGACTGCCCTATTTTTTTGTTACTTAAAAAAGAACAACAACAACTAGTAATATCTGTGTTCATCACAGTTTCGAGTTGGATTCAGGAACTGTGAGATGGCCTCTTTGGATGCTCTGCATTATTTATTTGGAAGCCAAGAACAAATCACTCATTTAGGCAAGAGCAGATAATAGAGAGCAATAACGTGTTACTAGAAATCCATCATGCTTTAGCGCTGCTTTTAGTACCTTAGACACTGACACTTGTTGGCCCATCTTCAATGTTTTAATCTCAACATGAACGTACTGGAAAATGAAAGAAACTGAAATGGGCTCTCATTATTATATTGTCACCAAGAGCATTGATTAAGTGGCCAGGTGAGGGGCTGCTCTGGCACATCCTGTGAAACCAGCTGCAGGTTTTCCTGGAGTACAAACAGCTGCTGTTATCGCCCCAACTCATATAACATTTTTGTGTTGAGGAGTTAAAGCCAGGAAAAACCTGCAGCTTTAACATAGAAGTTGCTATTCATGAAAAATGTTCACTTTGTCCAAATATATCATCCAACTTCAGTTAATCCTCAGAACTTTAAGCATGTTGTCATTTCTCAAGACATTTCTCTATCTCAGCATCTGTCTCAAAAAGGGAAATTGTTTCAAAGTTTTCTGTCTCCATGCTGCTCCTTAAAGGTTGAAACAACTACAAAGACATATTTGCAAGATGTAAATGGCGTCTACAGGGAAAATGAGAGTCTCATCCCAGGACTAATTCAAATTGGCTTCCTTGAATGGATGTTAACTACTGGGGATACTCTCTAAATATTCCTAAAGTCAAAAAAAGCTTATGGTCACAGAGTTCAGCTCTAATTTACCTTACAGCACCCACTCTTAACAGCAAAATTCCACACAGAGTAGATTCCCCCACACTCAGATATATGCTTGAAATTTAGATAATAGCTTTGTTCGAGGTTTACTAGAAAAGTCATGAATGGTCAGGTTAATTTTCAACTTCAAAACCTGAATTTTTTCTAATAAATTCATCAAAAAGTTCCTATATACAGACCAGTTTTTTAAAAAGTAATATAGCTCCTACAGGGATTAATGGTTAGAGTTCTTATCTCAAAATTATTTCTAATAGCCTTGGTTAGCAATTATTGCACTCTGTCAGATCTCCTAGGAAGTCAACAGTCTTTTGATAGCAGATGGCAAGTCACAAAATGAATCTGCAGAGATTTTTCAGATTCTTTATATAGAAACCACAATGCCCTTTGTATAGCAAGTGTCATTTCATATTCCTTGAAACTAAAATTGGTTAAACACACATTAGAATTCTGGACACCATTGAGCAATGAAGTTTTGATATGTAGTGCTAGATGTGCTACAAATTTCCTTTAGAAGTCCCAATGCCGCATTAACTTATCTTTCATTTACTTTAAAAATAGGGAAACTAACTCAATTGCCATGCATTTTTCAGTTTAAAGGATTTTTTGTAAGGCTACAAATGTTTAATTACAGCAGAAAATATGAGGGACTGACACACCTCAAACAAAGCAAGCAACTTTCTGAATGAAACAGTTCTGGAAATTTTAGCAGCTGCTTTTGTGTTGTGAACATGATACCAACCTAAACTCATACAGAGTTCCAAGAAAGGTTTTGTTCTGGGTAGATAATGGGTAGAAAATTCTAACTGAACCAGATTGCAAACCTAACACTCCAATGTTGAAATACACAGACTCGTACTTAATATATCTTTCCCTTCATTCCTCCCTTCTTTTTACTACATCTACTTATTTATGTTTATGCAGGCCCTCTTCTAAGAAATTTGACTTCAAATTAAAAAAAAAAAAGGAAAGAAATCCACTCCTCAATGCTTACATGAAATATTTATCACTCTTCTCCAGTACTTTTCAGCTTCCATAAAGACTAACTTTAAAAAAGTGTTAGTCTGTAATTATTCCTTTATTTGCATGCTGCCTAGAACTGCTGCATCTGCAACAGTAAAACCAAGCATATTACAAACAATTATTTTTAAGTTAAAGAATTTACATTTTAAAGTTTGACTTTTATCCTTCTAGAACATCATAGATAACCTTTCAGGTAATAGAAATAAAAGAACATGAAAAAATCTTACTTGCCTCCTAACAACAAAAGTTTGTTTAATTTCTTTCTCTCCTGCCTTCCCAACAAGAAAGCAGAAAATTATTACCAGCATAGAGGTACAGGTGTTGTTCTATCATAACATGGGTTGTTTTTGACTTAAAGTTCATCAATAACTGAGTTTCTGGACTATTGAGACCCTCAGCAGAGCTCATTTACTTTTAAATATTCCTATTGCAAAATAGCATGAGGAATTTTTATTAACCTTTTGTGCTCTACCTGCTTTGTGATAGGAATCTCCCAGCTACACAGTTTTTAATCTGTAACCTTAAAAACTAACAAAAACCCCACTACATTCTCTTAGCAGGAGTATTAATGAGATGCAGCTATAAATATCTTAAAGACTTTGTACAAAGCCAGAGGCACATGGCAAATTTTTAGTGGGCGTTCCCTGAAGGAATGGATAATATGTTAGTTTGTTACAGCATGGACAGTGCAATTCCCATGTTAACCACCTAACAATATTTTTGTATCCCTCTGAGGCATTACACAGCACTGTATAGCCCACTCTGAAAGTGGGATTTGACTTGGGATTTTTGTGTTTAGACAATTTTTTTTTTTAAATTCAGAAATCATAAAAAATTAAGTCCATTTGCAACTGTGACTGTCCCAATACCAGCCTTGGTGACAGATGGGGAGGCAGCCAGGGGAAGGGATGCTCCCTTTCTCCAGGCTCCTCAGGCTGGGCAACTCCAGAACGAGAGACATTTCTCCCTTCCTCACACTGAAGCAGTTAATTTGGGCTGGGAATGGCAGAACACAGGGAGGGAAACAGTGTCTCTTGTTCTGCTATTTCCAAAATCCCAGGGAGAGAGAAGCATTAGTGCAAAGATAAAAATGTAATTACCATAAACAGCCTGCCTAATATTCCTTTTGTGCCCTCTACAGCAAAATTGGTGTAGAAATGAGGTGCCTGTGCCTGAGTGGGTCATTGGACCTGCTCACTGAAGCCCCATGTTTCTGGGTTTTGTTCCTCCATGTCTCAATCAATGATCACTTAGGCTTGGCTTTGTTGAACCTATGGACAATATCAAACATTTTTTTGTGGCTAACACAGGATCTAATATTTGCAAGTCTTCAGTACAACTGATACAATGGTTTCTGCAAGAGGGATCAATGACTTTGGTCAATATTATTTCTGCAAAATGTTAATGGTATGAATGACATTAAGTCAAATTGATCCAAACAAAAATAAGCACATGGTATTAATGTATCGAGTATATTCAGGCCATATTGCTGCTACAATAAAGGAAAAAGATCAATTCCAGCATTGCCAAATAATAAGTTGCTAACGATCAAATTAACAAAAACCAGATATGCATGTGTAAGATGTCCTTTATCAGCTGGGTTGCTTTGATGAAATCCCATGCTGAAAGACTTTTTTTTCAAAAGTTAAGAAATTCATTGAAAAAATATAGGAAGATAAATTGAAAAAACCCAAACAAATAACATAGTAATAGGTGGGTCTTTCCCTGTCCTGCTTTAGTAGTTTTTTGTGTTACTTCTCCCAGTCCAATTTCAGCATGAATGTGATTATTATTATATGACAACAGCTCAGGACCCTCAAAAGATTTTTTTCTCAGTCTTTTTTCCTAAAATCAGCATCCAAGATGCTCTAAAGGCATGGCAAGTTTCCAATGTGAAAGAACAACAGTTTTTCCAACAGGTACTGCTACAATTCTTCCTGGTTGGATGCTTTTGCTCATCGCTTAGAAAGCTTACAAACAGTTTAAAAAGGATGTGAACTGGAGTTTTGGGTCTGCTGCTTGCTCCAAAATCTCAGCTGGGAGGTTCACACATGGGGTTATCCTTGTGACTAAAAGTAGGAATCAGGAGATCTTAGAGCTGCTCTTGCAAGAAACAAACCTTGAGCTGCATTGAAGCTTCTCAAATACTTTCTCCATGATGTCACAAAGGTAACCTGACAGATTATCTGCTTAATGCTCAAAATGCACTCCAGCATTTTCAAATGAAATAGTCCATAAGGCTGACAAAGCACTATCATCACAAGTCATTATAAAGTCATCATTGTTTCTGCTCTACCACAAGATCTCAATAATGAAAAAATAAAGATCTCATTTTATTATGCTAAAATAAACACTAAAACAAAGTAAATGGCAACTAGCATGCAATAGGGCATAATTTATCCACAGTTACTTACACTGGGCTTATTATTACTTTACCCAAGAGTCTGAAAAAGTACCCACTGCAAACATGACATCTACTGTAATCCAGTCAGAATTTCATATTCAAAAGTATCATTTGGGAAGTAAGGGAAAAAGTAAATTAATTTTGAATACATAAATATTCCTAGAAAATGCTGTTATTTCACACACTACCTCTGATTTCCTAAACTTATGTATAGAATTGTGACATTACACATTCAATATTTTTGCTGCAGAAGTACACTACATTAGCATAACCAATCTCCAGCTAACAAAAAACCCCAATCCACCAAAATTATTTAAAAAAAATAAAAAATTGAAGGAAAGCATATCACCGGGAAAGAATAAAAAGCAGAAGACATATAACTACGGTCTGAATAATGTCACATTCCATTATTGATTAAAATGATTTTACCATGACATTTCATTCATCAGATTCCATTTCTCATTACACACAAACCCTTAATATTTGTCAAGCTTACACAAGGCTTTTCTTCTCATCAAGCAGTGCATTTCCTCTCTCCCCTTTAAAACTAGGTTATATTATGTTGAAGGGTCTACACTGTCTTTGAACTCTCTCCTTCTCACACTTGACCTCACTACCATCACTTTTTATCTCATTATAGTGAATGTTATTAAGTATTTATGTCTAACAAGGTGATTTCAATGGTTCATCCTTTTTAAACAATCCTGTCATCATTTTCTGTTAGCAGGAAATAAAGACATTTCATTAAATCAAGATCTATCTTCTATCACTCAGAATTAATATTCTTTCCAGTCAGGACATTTAAGACCTTCACCATGTACAATTGCAATGCATTTTTGATGGTTAAAGATGGAATTGTCCAATCCTCAGACATCCAGCATGCACATGTATTTCAAAGAGTGATTTTAGATTTTTTACAGGATGTAGGTTCAATACATTTGTTAAAGGAACAGGTTAACCCTGGAATGCATTATACTGTTAATATGGATGCCTAAGGGAAAAAAAAGAAAACGGCAGGTGCATATAAGTTTGCTCTAGATTAAATAAGTCTTTGTAATCACCCTTTCAAAATGTATTACAATGACATATACTCCTTATTAATACTTATTATTTCTGGAAAAATATATGAAACTAATTTAAAAAAAAGAGATTACTCTGGCAAAAAGTGGTGGCATGTAAAAGGTGATTCTATATTATTAAACCTTGCCCAAGAACTCCCAGTAAAATATGCACAATACAAGCAAAACCACGTAAAACCTCAGTTCTGATACATTGCAGCTCATGGAAAAGCTCGTATTCATTTCATTAACTTTTTGACCAAATTTCATAGGATTAGCAATACAACCATTTCACCTTATAGAGGTTATCTAGAAGACAAAGTGTTACCTACTCTTAATACTAAACACAGTCCTGCTTTATCTCCACATTATTATACACATCACTGGACTTTATCACCACAAACCAGTTGTGTTTGCAGAACTTCATCAAAAAACCTTCACTTTTTCTTTTCCTAAATAGACTGACAGGCTTATGATCCTCTCAATCTTAATCCTTAAAACAATTCACAGCTTGGAAATACTCCAATCAAACACAATATACTGACTGGTAGAAAATCTATTGACCAAAGCAAAACAAACAACAGCACCACTACCCCCCACAAACCAAATAAAAATACACTCAAATTTCCCCTGAAATATTTCAGTGTTTAACAGTATGAGTTTTCAAAACCACCTTTTCTTTTATAGACAATCTTTCCTGTTTCAGAATATAAAAATGAAAAAGGCTTTGTTTTCTTGTAATATTTGTCCAGCTCTGACAAAGAATAAAACCAACTTAAAATATTTATGCTTTTTTTTATAAACTGCATTTAAAAAAATTGTGAACCTATACATTTTAATGTATTTGAGATTGAGAAATTAATATTTGACCAATATCAGAAATTCTCATCACAATAAGTCATTTTAGACTTTGGCTTCAGGAACACAAAACAGTTAATATGGCTTGATCATTTCCCATAGAGGCTGAACCTTAAACTTTTAAGTTTCAGCACAGCTGGCCAGTTTCTAAGGTTTCCTCCCCCAAAAATCATAGCTGGAGAATGATGAAGTATAATACAGCATACAGCAAGCACATGGCACATGTAAGCACATGTAAAAGATATTGCACAAGCATTTGACACTAACAGCTACATTACTTCCACTCCCAAGAACTAAAACAATCACTTGTAGGAAACTGGCCACAGTAAAGCAGCGGTCGATAAAAGCAATCATGCCAGCTAAATTGTAGCTGAAGTCAGTGGCACAATTATTTTTATTTTTAAAGCAGTGACATACCAGTGAAAACATTCCACTGAAGATGAAGAGTCTGGGAAGTATCTATAAAGCAGATCCATCTGGAAGAGCAGCTGAAATAGTGAACAGAATGCATTTCCCACTTTTAGGTGTCTTGCATAATTTCTTAACCCTTGCCCTTAGATTTCAACAGATCTCTTCAGTCTAAGGCTTTCAGTATTTAACTACCAACCCTAGATAAATACCTGAAAAAAGGGGCCCAGTTGTCTGAGCCTCCTTAGACCCTACTTAGAGAAATAAAAACGAGCCATTTTCCCCACATACAGTACTTCTGTTCTGCTTAATCTTTACCTTTCTCTTTGGCTGTCTTTTAGATTTCATCTGTTGATATTGCACTTTCTGCCTTCAAAATAGAAATTATTTGTGTGTTGGTGCATATTTATGAGAAACAGCAATGTGTAAGAACTCAAGCTGTGAGGAAGTCTTTACCCCGAGATCCCTGTGGTCCCTCAAAACTCTCCTCAGCTGTTGCAAACCCACAGGAGACCTATTTGTTTATGGAAGTATGCCAGGTGTTTCTCTTTCATAAATATTTAATTAATCAATCTTGTGAGGAAAAAATGCAGCCTGCACAACACTCCCGGTAATGAATATGTGTTAGCTGTCTCGATTTTTTCCCCTCAGAAGCTGATTAGTTATGTCATTTGTAAAAGAAAGCGGATCCATTGTATTTCGAACAGGGGAAAGCAGAGCGCTGTGGGTTTGGGGGAGAAGTTTGTACCAAATAAGACACAGAAAAAGGGGGCTATTAAAAACTGTAGCTGTTCTGTTAGCAGAAAGGAGATGCCACAGGCCAGTGGATTTGAAAAGATGTGTTTTCATTTTATCACGATGAAGAATCGGTTCAAAGGGATGCACGAAACCTGCTCACCCGGGTATATCAGGTCACGTTACTGAGTCCTGCTATTATGGGCAGGCAGCCCCTCCTGAGATCTGAGACCCTGTCCCCTCCTTTCATCCAGGAGAACCTATGGATCACATCTCAGTGGATGGGAGCAGCACTAAACATAACGAATTTGTAGAGAAAAACAGAAGCATATCTGAGGGAATACTGGACACTTTGATTGGCAATTAGATCTCAGTAAGTATAGATTATCAAAGACTCCAAATTTCTTTACATTTTCTAGAAGTACAATTTCAATCATGTGGTTAGGAATATAATACTCTGATGCAGGAAGACAAAGATACCACCAGACCACAATTCTGAGGACCTAAGATTGATGCCTGACTCTGCATGGTAAAAATCTACTTAAATGGCAACAAAGAACTCTGTCACACATCTGCCATGCTCAGGGTTTGCCTGGGGTTGGGTTTGNTTCTCGATTGGCTTCAAACCACGACACTAAATTAAAGCTGAATACATTTGCTCAAGCTTTGACTACACACAGGACTCAAAAATATGAAATAATCAAAAGGAAATTTAAGGTCTGGTGAATGATAAACAACACAGTGACTATTGCAAAACAAAAGAAATCTCAAATGGTCCTTACTTTGCATTTTACACTCTTCTTTGGGCCTACTTTCTTCCTGGAGAGCACAGATTAGCTTTTTATAGATAATAAATATGAAAATAAAAATACAATAGATATAATTCATTTGGTAAGGGAAGGTGTGTCGATGACACTTTAACAAGGGCTTAGTCTTTGGCAGTGCTCAGCACTGGCATCAGGGCTTTGGTACTTTTCTTATTTAGCAACATCACAGAGCCATAGTGTCTAACACTGGGGCTAAAACACAAAAATGACAGCTGAAAACACAGGCACATAATCAGTGTCACTGGGGCCAGGTTTTACTTCTACAGATTGTTACTCAGGAATTAATTATAAAGGAAAAAAAACCCACAAAGAAACAAACAGTGTATTTTGGATTTTGCAAAAGGAGGTATTTTAGATAACCATCTAGTAAGGCCATCTTTTTGTACCAATTCTCACAGGGAGTAAGATAATAGTGACAAAAAACCTCTAAACTAAGGAAGTTTTAATTCTTGTACTAGACTTTTACTAATAAGCACAAGGTTTGTACTAATGATCGTGAACATTATTTAACTATTCTTAATAATATTTTAAGGTCTGTGGTAGAGACTGAACTACCACTGTCTGACAACAATTTATTTCAGCCTTGCTGCACATTTTGCAGACATGGCTCAACATACAGCATTAATCTGGCTCCTGCTGAGGCTATTATACTTGTAAAAACTTGAATCCAAGAACTTCTTGGTTCTGGATAGCTGCACAGAATTTACATCAGTTCAGGCTGGGACTTCTCCTCACAACCTTTCAGTTACATGAGGAAAGAAGACTAAAATTTGCTATCACAATTTAAACATGACAAGTCAGTCTATAACATTTAGGAGTTCAACACTCATCCCTAAAATAGCAGATTTGTCCTTTTCTGGATTCCTTGGTTTTGCACTTATCATCCTTCTCCCCTTTGTTTCCTTGGCACATTTCCCCTTCTAAATTGTAAATGAAAGAATATGCATTTCTTCTCATTTTCTCTCCACTCAGAGCTCACAAAAAGTAAACATGTAGAGCCAAAGTTGTAATATGAAAACACAAACACCAGTCACCTACAACACATCTAGTTTTAAACAAGGAAATACGACACTAAAACTACTATTTCATAATTCCCTTCTGCTTTATAAAGTCAGAGTCAGTGTATGGTACAAAACTCTGCCTTATATGACACAGATACCTATTAAAAAGACACGGTTGGCACTTTAAAGCACACTGTTCATTAGCTGATTTCAGTGTTTCCTCAAGTGATTATTTAAAGGACCATTGAATACAAAATGATGGTGGCAGAATAATATGAAGTAGCATAAAAAGCTTACAACTGGCGACATCTTAACTTGAAACACTTGACTGTACAAAATATCTTACTTTTCCCATAAATGTTTCTTGCATCTATGTAACTCAAATAAAGATGCAAAATAAACTCCACAAAAATACCTCGCAAATTATCTGTACAAGCCCTTTTTCATTTAAAACGTTTCACATTTCCATCCTTGTACTTTGTGCAAACTATAAACAAATGAAATTTGTGGAGAGAAATTGTTTTTACCATAATGAAAGGAGAAATCATAAATGGAAGGAGAAATCATAAATAAGACATCATCTTAAAAAATAAAAATAAAAAGGCGGCTCACCCACAAATGACAGTATGTAGAAATTTATGGCCTTGATATTATCTAAACTGATGGGTTCTCTTTAGGTTATCATGTTTCTAAGGTTTTGTGAGAGAAATTGGTTGAGACACTCTTGAAGAACTGCCCCAGAAACCTGAAACTTCCTTATTGTTTAGGTATCTATGCTGCAAAGCACCATTCTTCACCACACTCCTCCCCTCTGCATCTCTTCCAGAATATATTTGGAGTGTAGTTTAGGCTAAACACAGAGGCTGACAGGCTTTTCCAGGGGCAGAGAAAGCAGTACCTAGTACTGAGCGAATTCTCAGGCAAAAAGGGTACCTGTAGTGCTACAAACCTTCTAAGGCATTGTCAGCCTTGCCAGAAAACCACAGGCATGTTTAGGTTCATGTCTGACCATGTTAATTTGAAGGAGTCACTTAAGAATAGGAAAGGTTATTTGGTGGCATACGGGATCAGTTTCCTTGTTATTCCCTCTTTGACTTTATGCATCTTGACCTTTTCCAGATATCCCAAGAGGAGGCTAATGTGATCTCAAAGAAACAGCCAGGCATTGGAATATCATTGTTCTCTAGCTGAACTGCACAAGGACTCAGTTACAATATTTATGTGGCTGAGGCTTCTTAAGGGAACTTCCGTGGCTCAATATGACTTTTGCAGAAATTTGTTAATACTGTTAACAGAAATATAGCCTGGGAATACTATATTAAAATATCAATTCCTTCTCAGAAAAGAATCAGATAAATGTCTGTCCAACATTACTACAGCAATAATTATAATCTGAGAGGATAAAGTTGTGTTATCTAGCTCCCCAGTGGGTAAATTGCAAGGTCAGTTTTAGTGAGAAAACTTATCTGCTACTGAAAAATAACACAGTACTAGTTTTGATGCAGTGTGCCCTAGCATTCTTATGCAATTGAGGTTTTGTTTCCACTTTTATCACTTCAGATAAAATTAAGACTTGACAAAGAAAAACACCATCATTGCCAGCGATGACATGCAAGAAAAAAATTATATGAGGAACAGGACAGATTGGGAAGGAGATTATAAAAAAAGTAGTGATATGCACAACAATGCATCCTATACACACACACCCAGAATCCCTCAACAAAACAACAAACAAACAACAGCAAAAGAAAAGGAGGTAGATACATAATGAAATATTATGCAGATCTCTCATATATCCCCTGGTAGATTGCATAACTAGTGGTACCCCAGCTCCAGAAAGTCCTGTAGCACCATTCATGAGAGCATCAGTGAATCTGCATTTCATTAGCAGCAGCAAACAGTGATCCTGGGGATGCAATGAGTCACTTTTGGTGGTTCACTCCAGCCAAGAGCCTGAGGAAGCTGCTCCTCCTCCCTGCTTGTCCTGCCTGCATCCCAGTGGAGCTCAGTGGGACCTCTAGGCTTCACCCCAGCTACAGCGTTACTCTTACAGAAGGCTAGAGAAAAATTAATGATTGGTGAAAATACTGGAGGAACCTGACAGGGAGAAACCTGGTTCCCTGGCAGTCACGGTGTTGTGGTGACATTCTCTAGCACATGACAGATTGATTATGACAAGGAAAAGGCCTTCTCCCTGGCAGGGCACTCTTGATCCCTTTTTTCCCCAGGACACCAACAAATACTTCCACTATTGTCCCTCTTCACCAGAAGTCTCTCCACTGCTCAATGCTTTTCTCACAGAAATGCAAGTTTGTAAGATACATTTTTGACCACACTGGTATATATGAACACACAGAGCTCCAAAATACATATTTCTTTGAAATTTTCTCCCTGTGTCAAATGGGACTGACAGTGCAAATTAATAGAGCCTGGACATGGACAGAGAGAAAGGACTGCCTTCTGACAGTCTTACACAGCTTATATAGGATTCTTTCCTTGGGAAAGGGGCTTAACAGTATTTAGGGAAAGGACAGGAAGGGTCACACATAAAGTTTGGTAGAGAGAAGGCCAAGAAGGACCAATGGTTTCTTAGTGGAAAGCTCATGCCAACCAGAACTGAGTAAAGAAATCAGACAAAGCCTTGTCTTTGCTGGAGTCACAACAGAGTAAACTGTCCCCTGGATTACAGCTATCATTCAGCTGGCCAGTGTTAGCAACAGGTCGCTAATGCTGGCTGCTTCTTAGGGCAAATCCTGCTACGTGTGCTGGGCATAATGCCACAATGCAACAGAACTCACTTCAAATCTATTTCTATGATTGTCAGTATTTCCTGCCATACAAAACAGAAACCATGACATTCATAGTTTGGGAGGAAAGGCAAACCCATGGTGAATTGTATATCTCCACTAATGGACCTTACATGGGAGACTCTGAGTCATACCAACCCATTCCCTTATGTCACCCTACACTCAGCCTAACAAAAAAGAAATTTCTCCATACTGGGGGAGTACAGAAAGTGGTAAAAATGGAAGAAATGCAGTATTGGGTGCAACAATACAAAAAAGATATAGAGCTATCAGAGTATCCAAGGGAGGGCTACGAAGAGGGTGAAGGAATTTGAGGGAAAGCATGTGAGGCATGGCTGAGGGCACTTGGTCTGTTCAGCCTGGAGGAAACTGAGGGGAGACCTAATTTTGGATTTCAACACCATCATGAGGGGAAGTGGAGAGGCAGACACTGATCTCTTCTCTCTGGTGACCAGTGACAGGATCTGAGGGGATGGCATGAAGCTGTGTCAGGGGAGGTTTGGGCTGGATATTAGTAAATGGTTCTTACCCCAGAGAGTGGCTGGGCACTGGAATAGGCTCCTCAGAGGAGCAATCACAGCACCAAACCTTACAGAGCTCAAGAAGTTCTTGGAAAACGCCATCAGTCACGCGGTGGGATTCCTGGGGTCCTGTGCAGGGCCAGGAATTGGATTTTGATGATCCGTGTGGATCCTTTTCAACTCAGGATAATCTATGATACCTTAATTTTCATCTGAGCGTAACAGACATGACCAAAAATAGTCCCATCATTCACAAAAAATGTGGTGTTAAAGAGAAAAATGAGCCGGACATTGTAGTCTACATTGTCATTGCTCTTCATCATTGCTATCAAAAAACCTTACGCTCTAAAATGATTTATTTCAGAATCAAGTCAATCTATTCTCAAATAAGCTTTTCTTTGTAACTGGAACATCAAAAATTTATTTTGTTTTATTGGGAAAAAGTTGATTTTTTTTTTTCCCCAGAAGTTGATCAAATCTGACTGGTTCACTTTCCTGGTACAGTAAGAACATTTAAACAAGGCTATAGTAAGAAAGTTAATGCAATATAGTTATAGAATGGATATTTTTTGAATCTTTGTGAAAGATTAATGATAGTTATAAAAAGCAAAGCTTTCTGATCTGTTATATGACAGACAGCAGCAAATAAAAAAGCAGATTCAGGACTATTAACAAGTATAATTATATTCAGTCATTCCTTTTAAAATTGCTTAAAGCTCAGCTGGATTTAATATTTCCTTCAATCAACAACATGCAGGATGTGCGGAAGAATAAATTATGATTAAAATACAGACAATATGAAGCAAGGAGATGTAGACCATTAATTTAATTCATGACATTTTCAACACCACTTTTATGAAAGTCATGGATTTTATTCAAATGGACTTTATAGAGCTTTTGAAGTAAGCAGTCTTTGAAGTTCCTCCTTTATTTGTTGTTACACTTATCATGAAATGTCAAAGAAAAATGGTTTATTACTATCAGAGGTGCTTTATTACTCATTTTAGGGGGATTATCAAAATGAGAATCTCCATCCAAGGACAGATTTATCAGGTCATAAATTTTGCACATTATTTTGATAATAAAAATTGGCATTGTAATTATCCATTTCCCCCAGATACTTCCTCTGGAAGAAAAAAAGAGGAAAAAACTACCTCCTTATGAAAGTTTGATTCAGCCCACACTCCTTTTTCCTGCATAATGAGGCAAGAAAATAAATTGTTAAATATAAGTTGTTAAAAATAAAGCTTGATATTCATATATTCAGTATCCATGAACAAATCTCTGTTATTATGTAAGTTTCAGTAAATTTAAAGGAACATTTTGAATTCTAACCTTGAGTAGAGATTTTTTTTCTTGCTTATTACCATTGTTACGAGCGTTTTGAATTGTTTTCAGAGTATGATAGCTATGAGTCAATAAGGGTTGATCACAAAAATTAAAAAACAAAATCTAGATAACTATATCTTTCAGCAAAAATGATCAATTTCTAGAATGGTTTGGGAGGGGAAACATGGGAAGGAAAGAAGATACCACTATTGTCACAAAAATGTTTTATTTTTCACTTTTGCTTCAGTGTCAAATGAAGGGGATGTGGAAGTCTACAAATTTCTATCCAAGGTTGATGTATCATTACTAGGACAGAAAAATAAGGAAGACACAGATGAACTTGCCCAGCATTCTCATTTAGGATTAAAAATTCCATTCTGAAGCACTTAATAATCTAGAAACAACTACCTTTTAAATGGAATTCTGCTTCTGGAAGTCTTTTGCCATTCTTGGGCAGGAGAGTTTCAGAAGTGTGAAAAAAGCGCAGAGCTTTAAATTTCTTGCAGAAGTAAAGCTTTTAGACATAAAAACTCAAAACATTCAGAAAGCCAGGTCTCTTGAATCCTGTCAAAATTTTGAATTTTAACCCTTAGAAAACTTTGTGGGCAAGAGGAAAAAAATATGGTCTTCCCAGTCTTTGACAATTTAAGATATTTCTTTATAAAATGGCTCATTGAAAAACTGCTTACATCAGTCAGATGCTTTATAAAGGTCTACCACTGATTTCAGTTATTCAAAATAAAAACTACATTGCATAAAGCAATTTGAGAAAGTAGATATTTCACTCTTCTACACCAAATGGATGCCAGTCATTGTGAACAATAGATCCATGGCCTCTTTTGGCTCTAAATGAAAGAAACATTGAGGAGTTGTTTCTAATTAGGATATCATACATTAAATGCACTGCTGAAAGTCAGTCTTGCAGATTTACAAGGCCTTTCATACTGAGAATGATGCTAAAGGTGCACAAAAGTATGTGTGACAGTAAAACCAGTCCAGAGTGCTTTTTAAATGGCCAGAAATTAAACCCTTTCATAGGAAAATATTCTGTCTAGATTTACCACGGCATTACAAAAGGCCCACTGAAACCAAGAGAAATATTTTTGCCATAGGCTTCCGAACAGAAAAAACTCACCAAGTTGCTTTAATTAGATGTTTGAAAAATAAGCACAAGGATGTGTGAATGTGTGTGTATTTTGTGTTGTAAAACTCAGATCTTCATTTAAGTCAGAGCTTTGATCTCTATAGTTTCAGATGGCTCATTATAAAGTCATAGCAAAATCTGAGCAGAAATTCTCCCAACAAGGCATGGCATGCAATTTAGGTCCAAATCTATAACCTGCTTCATGTTTAGTGCTGATCTTCAGACAAACAATTCTCTTCTCACCCCTGCCTGAAATTTCTCTGGGGATGGGGAATAGGAAGAAAAACAAACATCCCAAATGTAAAGTCACAAAGCCCTCGACAGACCTCCAGTTGAAACTTTAGCAAGCGGGTTGTTGGCAAACATTTACTTTTAGCAATATGCAAAAGTGTTAGGTTTTGGTATATGGATTCTGAAACTAAAAATTGACCTGAAATGTGAGCAAATGGAATTTTAGATCATGTTTGTTATCCACTAAATAATTCATTGTTCCATTTTATACATGCAGCCTTTAATTAACTTGCTGACTCAAACGCATGATACTACTAATCCATTCATTTCCCCAAGCCCACTGAAAAGTATAAAACATGTGTGGGCACAAGCAAAAGACTGGGAGATTATTAAGGAGGAATTTTTAATCAGAAAACCCCAGACAGCTGGATCCTCTTCTCCCAGCTATGAAGACCAGATTGAGGACTGATTGATAACACCTGTTAACTACTGTCTTTTTCCTGAAGCTGTTGAGTCATAAGCCTGTACAACTATTTTTTCTTGAAATACTGATCAAAATAGCACAAACCAGTTAATAATAATTCTGAGTAAAGGTTTAAAGTAGCTGCGTGTACCAAGCACACAATTTCTGCCTGACAGGAAAATATATTTAGTAAAATAGCCTTCAATGACAAGCAGAACTTGGATAATTTATACTGAAATACATATATCTGGTTTTATATAAACAAATACATCTGAAGAGGATGTATTCTTGTTACAAACCAATTCTGCTTTAAATATCTGCAAAAATATCCAGCCTCTTTTCTTAGAACAACATTTAATTACTAAATGTTCTTTTTTGTCTTTATGCCTTTGTACCTTCTCCTTCTGAGAAGAACAGATTTTTTCACCAATGAAATACAAACAAAGGGCTTTCAATAGCATCTAACTATATGCTAACGCCACATAAACATGATACACTAAGTGAAGTATTGGGAATAAAAAAAAAAAGAACTATTACAGCAGAACTCCAATAGCTAATAATTTTCCTTTTCTCTGTTTCAGACAAGGTAGTTCATTTTGCTTGAAGACCTCTTTTCACCATATTACAGAGACTCCAGCCTGTGTTGCCTTTGCAAGGCTTTTAATGGAAATGTATCAATAACTGTTTTCTGTGGACAAACACCATAGGAGTGAGAGACAGACGTAATTCCTTCATTACTCTCCCTTGATCCTAGTCTACATAATTAAGTATCAGACTAGATAATCCCTTAGGTCCCTTCATTATTCCAGTCTATTTAATACCAGCATATCACTCTGGGATAGGTTACAGTGCTCTTACAGACCTTAAAATGTGTAGGTTAAAAGATTTACAAGGTAACCGAAGTTGTGACCTCCTTCCTGGGGGAAGGGAAGAGGCATTAAAGGAAGGATAATTCAGGGAAATGTGACTTAAGTGCAGCACTAGAGCTATAACCCCTCAAGTTATTTAAACCTTTGTCTTTTTTTCACATAGTCCCTGCTGGGTGAAATCTCCAGTTGGCCTAAAAGACTTAATCACCTCTGGCTGGATGAGTATTAGCAGTGCATTTGCATAAGTACTTGTCATTATCATTAAGTGTGTTTGCTTTCAGATATATTTAAGTCCACATTAACTCCTTCTTGCTTGACATTAGGATCTCTCAAATTGGCAGTGGCTGCATTGTATTTCCTCTGAACCAGTCTCCTACTTAAGACATATCTAGGACAGCTGTATTCTTTAAATACTCATCAAAGGGAAACGATTCCATCTACTGCATGAAAAATTTAAGACACATAATTTCTGTACAAAGTCAAGATGTGGTCACAGAGAAATGAAAATACAGGCTCTAAAGCATAAAACAGTGGAGTAAATGGGGTAGAGTAACCCAGTTGCCAGAACACCTCCCCCTGGGGCTCAGAAATCTGTACTTGTAATCATAGCTCTACACACACCACTGCAATAGGCAAAGTTTTAAGTATCTGCAACTCAGTGTAAAGCCAAACTCTAGGGTTAAACATCCAGTCACTGTGTAAGAGATGCAGATTTACCAGGGACACTCAGGAAGCTTACATTCCTCTGCCATACATTCTGAGAAAACAGCTGGACATACCTGCTTCTGTTCTTCATTGTGTTGGCTGCATGCATCCCTTTATGGAAAAAGTGTGGAAAAAAATTCCTTACTGGGAGGGTGGTGAGGGCCTGGCACAGGTTTCCCAGAGAAGTTGTGGTTGCTCTATCCCTGGAAGTGTTCCAAGGCCAGGTTGGATGGGGCTCTGAACAGCCTGGGATAGTGTCCCTGAGCATGGCAAAGGGTTTGAAACAAAATCCCCTTTCAGATCCCTTCCAACCCAGGCCATCCTTTGATTCTGTGGACACCGTGAGGAGGTGAGACCTTGGGAAGGAGAATCAAAGAGCTCTCAGCAGAACCACAGAACTGCTGCTTGGGGCTGGCAATCCCACCCCTCCTCAAAGTCTGAACAGCTCTGTGGTAATCCTGGACATGGAGTTTTTCAAGGATCTCTCTCCTTTTGTCCCAGAACATGAACATTTTGGACTTTCTAAGGCAAAGACCACTGCCCCTGTGAGATGAAGACACTGAAGCCTAGGGAATGCAAAATGCTCCACAAGACAAGGAGAGACATTATTTACCTGCTGGTTATGGTAAATAACCAAGAGGAGAAACCTGCCTCTAAGGCTTACTTTATGAACTTCTAGACATTTTAAATTGGTGAAAGCAGAAGCAAACTTGAGATCTAGAATGAAATTACAAACCTCTGATGAGCATGAAAAATCGAATGAGCTAAAAATCACATCCCTTTCACTTGGTCTTCTTCAGGGCATATAAGTCCTGAGATACTGTTTTCTACCTAATTTTGGAGAGCATCCATCTTGAAAACCTTATTACTCTGAAGAGAGCACATTTTCAGAATGAGATAAGAGTTTTAACTGAAAGTAAATCCAAACTTTGGTGTTCCACTGCCTAGTAAAGCAGCCTAACAATTAAGCTACTGGTATAGAAGTTAAGGACTGTGTAACAGTGGCTTTACTCTAAAAATATTTTTACATAGTTTTAAAACAAAACATTTAAAAATATTTAAAATAAACATCTTATAAACATTTTTTAAGAGACTTCCTTCATCTGACATGTTCCAGAGTCATTCAGACTTTAGAAATTGGATGGGTATTTAGGTATGAATCTGTGTTGTTTCTTACTTAGTTTTGCAGAAACAGAGACCGGGTCAGTTCTAATCCTGCCACATGACATTTAACTTATTAACTGACAAGAACTTAAAAGAAATTTAAAAGAGAACTTCTCAGGAAGATTAGACAGCTCTAAACTTTTTGTCTCAACATCTGAGAATTTTTTGGACCATAATTTTTACTTCAGATGTCAGATCCCCAGTCCATGTTTCCAAAATAACTGTTCACATCTCCTCGCTCTCCTCTGACAATGAACAGATTAATGCAGGGCCTGTTCTTCCAACGTACACAAAGTAGTATTTCAGAACATTTCCTCATACCTCCTTAAGTCACGGGTAGAAATATTCCTTACTGATTCCTGAAAACCTGGGTTACCAAAACTCCTTCTGCTGCAGTGACAAAACATGTGGTAATGACAGCCTCAGGCTTCCTCCTGAAAAAGTTAAGCTATAAACATCTTGAAAACCTTTCTTGCATTTTCATAGCATGAGACTTTAGGCAAAAAGACTAATATAATCTGCTGCTATATCGAACTAACATATTATATATTCAGGTCACATTAATAATTAATTTCTTACATATGGTATAAAGTACACATTTTTACATCTATTATTTTTCTTGAGAATAATGTGTGAACTGTGTTTTGCATATAGCCTTATTTATATTTGTGGAAAACTAAGTATAAACACATGTTTTTGCACTCAGAATGGATGTTTTTAATAAAAGTTACTCACAGTCAGGATTCTTAACTCATTGTTTTCTACAATCTCACTATTTAGAAATCTTGTAGGAAAAGAGGAATCAAATCCCTTAATAATCTGTTGCTTTATGTTTTTATATCTCCTATGCTGAAACATTCATAACAGAAACTTAAGTCGGAGGGCAAAGGAAAACAGACTTGTTTAGAAATCTTGAAAGGGTAAAGTAAACAAAGTGAATATAATTTGGTAGAAATCTATGAAACAGAATTATAATATTTGGAGGAGTTTTATCAGTGTCTTGGGTGCAACATTGTTTAGCAAGTTTTCATAGTTGTTTCCAAAATGGATGTGTATAGTCCTCACCTCATGGAATATTTTCCTACCAGCAGAAAGCCTGAATTGCTGCTTACGTTAATGTGCACTAGGTCATGCCTGCTTTCAACAATTCATATTAAATCCACGTTATCTCTGTATGTAGTTGTGATAAGCCTGTAAACCTGTAAACAACATTCATCAGTGTATTCACAGTGGAAATTAATTTTACATCTTTTCCACTAGCCCTCTCTTCCAAGGGTCTTGTAGAAATAATTTCCTGATAACGTCGAAATGTCACTCATATTTCTCAAATTTTAATGTCGGGCACCTCACTTCCTGAAAATATCACAAAATACATTTTTAAAGCAATCAAGATTGAACATTTATAGATCTAACAAGAATATGATGAAAAGTAGTACTAAGACAGAAAAATTGTCATCCCTAACCAACTTTGGCAACTGAGGGACCATGAATATTTCTACTTCCATGCCAGTTCATAACACACACAGACTTCTGAACTGAAGCCTGTGAAATACTGACACAAGAACAGAACCTTCTGAAGCATTTCCTGCTTAGGGATTGCCAGCAACTAGTCAAATGCATCAAACATAACTGTAAATGTGTGATACAGAAAAGATTTCCTATTACAAATAGTTTATATTTTATTTTAAAATAGAACTACTGTAAATATGAAAAGTAGGTTTATCAAGCACAAGTCTATCTGAGAGACAACACTGTATTTGAAATCATGACACTCTGAATGGAAGCCAGGTAATTTTTATTTTTTCATAATTTAATTTATTTTATTTTACAGTTAAGAGATTTAGTCCTGGCACTAGTACAGAAACTCCCATTTGGGAGCCAGGCACTTTGCTCGATTGAGACAATTCTTGTTCTATTTCCTTCAGATGAGATTGATCAAAGACAGTGGTAACACTAAAAAATATACACCATCACAAGTATATTTTTCTTGAAGTTAATAGCACCTCAGCCTACAGCTCACCATACACAGGTAAACAGTCTAAAGCACAAAGCAGAAGACAGTGGAATACTACAGCACATTTTTTGCCTTATCTCTATAGTCATTAGGCTAAGTGTCTTGGAAAGGAAAACTATGAAGTTTAATTACCAATTAATTTCCAATAGGTTTCTCCCCAGAATGCTTATGCACTTCAGTCTCCTCATATGTTAAGCTTTTCAGGATAATAATTTAAAAAAAGCTATTTTCTAGACAACAATACTAAAATATAAATAAAAACAAAGCACCATTAAGTAAATGGGCTTTTACCTAATGACAGTTAACTCCAGTCATTAGGTAAACCATATTAATGCACATCACTCCTTATGTCAATAATTTAATATTCCCAAAATAATTTACAGAAACACAGATAAGGATTTAAGAAAATAGAAAGAGGAATTAATCTAATGCTCTCTTAGTCAATAAAGAGTCCTGTGCAGGCAGTTCCAGTTGTTACTCACAAAACACAAGGGAGATAGGCTGGGGTAGTCGAGCATGTATTTCCAGAGGGAGAAGGGAGCTTTAGGTCTCCATAATTGGAATCACCAAGTGCCACAAATCATAGTGACAACTGCCAAGTTTATGAATTAGGACCTGGAATTAAGTCTCCCAAATTTGGATCTTGCTGCCATTAAATATAAAATTTAGACTCCTAAGTACTGATGATATGTGCCTTTAGATATCATGTTTAGATTCATCAATGCTAATGACCTACATGGTATAATTAATACCAGTAAAAAACCAGCTCTGTAAACCTTTCCACGCTGTCTACAAAAAGTCTCAGGGTAAATGAAAATTAATTCTGTGTTCTCTGTTTTCTGATACACAGTGTGGCGTGACAATGGCTTTTACTTTGTCTCCAGAAGTTCTCTCCAAGACAACAGAGGATGGAGTGATCCTGCAGCTTTAATGACCACAGTTACTGTCCGAGTTAAAGTGGGAGCTGTATTACAATATATTTACAAAACTATGATATAGTTATTGAGAGAACAATGAACAGAAATGCCACAATGGTAGCTAGGGCAGGAGTGGACAACCTCCTGAAAATCTGGCTGCTCATGGCTTGGATGGGTGTACCCTTCCCTGGCTAAACACTGGATGGTCGAGCACAGAGTGGTGATGAATGGATTTGCATCCACTTGGGATAAGTCAGTCATGGTGTTCCCCAGGGCCCAGTTTTGGGAATATGCTGATTAATAGGTTTATCAATATTTCAGTGCTCACTCAGTCATTTTGCAATTTACAATTTTCCCAGTTTGGGTGGGAATGTTGATCTGCTGAAGGACAGGAAGGCCCTACAGAGGGATCTGCTTGGGCTGGATCCACGGGCTGAGTTTCAACGAGGCCACGTGCCTGGTCCTGCACCAACCCTGCAGGATTGGGGCAGAGTGACTGGAAGGTTGCCCATCATGAAAGGACCTGGGGGTGCTGGTCAGCAGTGGCTGAACATGAGCCAGCTGTGACCAGGTGGCCAAGAAGATTTGGGACCCTGACCAGGGCAGTGATTGTCCTCCTGTGCTGGGCACTGCTGAGGCCACACCTCTATCCTGTGCTCAGTTTTGGGCTCCCAAAACTGCAAGAAAAACATTGAGGGGCTGGAGCATGTCCAGAAAACAGAGCTGTTGGAACACAAACCTGGTAAGGAGCAGCTGAGGGAGCTGTGGGTGTTTAGCCTGGAGAAAAGGAGGCTCAGAGAAGATCTTGTTGCTCTCTACAACTCTCCGAAAGGAGAGGTTGTCCTGGTGGAGACTGGGCTCTTCTCCCAGATAACAAGCTGTCAAAGGAGAGGAAATGACCTCAAATTGCAACAGAGGATGTTTGGAATGGATATTAGGAAAAAAAATCTCTACATGGAAAATATCGTAAAGCTGGTCCAATGAACAGGCTGCCAGGAGAGTGGAGTCACCATCCCTGGAGGTATTTAAAATGGATGCAGACGTGATGCTGAGGGACAAAGTTTATGATTGAACTTGGTAGCACTGGGTTTATGATTGGACTTGACCTCAGAAGTATTTCTCAGCCTGAAAGATTTCATTCTGATCTTCATTCTATTCTAATCTAAGGGGAGAGATCATATCACAATTCTTGCAAATACCTATTTATTTCTTCTCTTTTTATATCATTCAGAATACTCAAGCTTAAACTGAAACTTTGGTAGTTTTATTGAGAGTGTCATGAGAAAATGGTATGCACTGATCAATAATATCAGTTTGCAAATTCTGACCCTTTCCTTTTGACTCACACTAAAATGTTGTAAATGACCCCACCAGAAGAGCACAACTGAAAACCCGTGCTTTTCCTTTACACTTAAAAACTTTTGCAAAGGTGTGCAGTTCCTTGGGTTTCTTTAATTGAAAGGCTCTATTAATCATACTAACATTACAACCTTCACTTTGCCAGGCTCCTGCATTTCAACAATTAGGTTTAATTGTTTGTCAACAATGTACCTTTTAGTATGCATTAAAGTACAAAAAAATTTTTCTTAAGCAACAGGAACTTTTCCATTGCAATGTCATTACGTTTTTTTTAATTATTCTTTTAAGGTCATTTAAAGAAGGCTACTTTTCATCCCTTTATTTGACGTCTCTGCATCATTTATTAGTACAAAATAGAGAATTAGCGTATTGTTGTCCAAGCATGATTTCCATGTCTGTTTATTCTTATTCTTTCTTTAAAACAACTTGCATTTCTTTGTCTTCCATCCTTAGGCAAGTTCCAAATAATGCATGTCTTGGTAACCTCTCAGGTTCTCCATCCAGTAATTAAAGTTTTGTCTTTTAAAGTAACGGAGCATGCTGTGCAGAGTCGACACAGAGTGCAACTGCCAGCTTTTAACACAAAAGGGAATGGCACCATATTGATCATAAAAGGTGGTTCTTTCACTCCTTTTTACTGGTAGAAAAAAAAACAACACAACATTAAGTTGTCTTCTGACCTACTTTTGACTTTCCCTGTGAAACTTGTAAATGAAAGAAGACTTAATTTCTCTGATGCAAAAGAGACACTGTGATGTTTGAATCTTAGGGACTGGAAGAATACATACAGGTGTGTATTAAAATTCAGAGAAACGTCCTTGTCTGGGAGCCTACATCTTCCACTTTCTTAGTGCTACATCTTGCACTCAGCTCTGAATGTCAGATTTTCCACAGCACAATGACACTTCAAAGCAGCACTTGTCTCTGCTCAAGTAATGTGATGGCAGAATTAAAGGGATGATCCACAATCTGGTGTAAACTAGAGCTCATTAAAAATAAGAACATTCTCCATAAATTTAAGGTGAAAAGATATCTTTTATCAGGCTTTGAAATTTGCATTAGCTGTGCAGGAAGGCAGCATCTGAGCTGTTAGGCAAGATGGCAGCTGTTTGGACATGCGTGATAACATTCTCTGACCTTGCTTCCACTAACACATGTGAGACCATGTGTATGGCCCTGCCTCAATCTCGTGGCAATACTGAGAAAATAGCCCCACGAAAACTGGCAATCGTCACAAGAGGTGGTGGTAGAGAACTTAAAATTGCATCCAAGGTGACTGCCTCTCAGAGAATAGGCTAAAGAAACCACAAAAGGAAAGGAAAATCTTGTAGTTCTGAGCAAGGCACAGTGCCTGTGGTTCAAGATGAAGTCATTGAAGCAGTACTCTGAAATACTCCAGCTACTGCTGTCTTTAAAGTGAGCAAGCAAAAATTCACAATAGTATATTAATGTTCAAAGAACTTTATGAAGAAGTTCAAAGAACTTATGCAGGACATAAGAATAAGGACTCTGGTTAAAACTAAATTGAAAAGAGCTGATTAGACAAGATCCTTGCAAAGAGCATGGAGCCTATCTGAAAATGGCACATTATGGGTTCAGGGTGCACTAAGTATTAGGCACTAAAATCAATATAGGAAAACCTATCACAAAAATTCGAACCCAAAAATCTAACCCAAAGAAAAATCTAGAATAACCAAACAGAGTGTCTAGTAAAAGTAAGATATGCTTCTGAATTAAGAGCTTTGAAATCAAAAGCAAGGAAAACAAAGAATTTATAGTATGGGGCATAGTATGGAATCAAAGGCAGCAAAAAGGTGTTGAGAAATAATTTGCTGAGCTCATAAAAATGCCTATAAAACTCTGTTCTAATGCATTAGGAGCAGTAAGCTGGCAAGAGCCTGTAAGATTGAGAGATGACAGAAAAAAAAATAAATAGCCTCTTTGTGCCCTTCACCATAGAAAAAACCTCAGATATATTTTCACAATTGCATCTTTCTTAATATAGGAAAATTTAAATAAATGGTCTCAAACAGAAGTATCAATAAAAGTGGCTTTAGATAAAATGGAAAACAAAATAACTGGTTGTATGGACTCAATGGTGCTCATTGACTGTTTCTAAGGCAACTTTAAAATAGGGTTTTAGAACTCCTGTGTGATACATTTCACAGCTATTAAAATCACAGCCTCACAGAGAATGGCTGAGTGATGAAAGGACCTCTGGAGATCCCTAAGTGATCCATGTCAAAAGCCTCTGTAAAATCCACATAAACAACATCCCCTTCTCTGCCCTCATTCCCTGAATCAGCTGCCAGTGTCAGGCTGGGGAGGCATCAGCTCATGCTGGTGGCTCCCAGTCCTTGAGCCTTAAGAAGAGTCCTGTGGTCACCAAAGCCAAATCCTTGCTGTAAAGTTCAGCTGCCCATTGGGTGTTGGCCTGGAAGGGCCATCCACTCCCCTCCTCAAGCCTCCCTCTCAGGGACAGGGTAGAAGATCAACCCCCAGCTCCTTTGCCCTACATCTTCTCCCCCAAGCTGACCACAGTTGACATGCCTTGAGTCTTCCCTGGCCTTGGGGAACCATCCAAGGCCTGGATGAACCTCAGCCTTCTCTCCACCATGTCGAGGCTCTGAGATCCCAGTGAGCAGCAGCCCTTCCTGGGGAGCAGCTCAACTTGGCAGGCAGGGCCCTCCGTCCCCTGCCTCAGGGAGTATCCATCATGATGCTCCATCCCTTCTCCCAGTGCTGCTCTGTGGCTCAGGTTCTTGGCTGGATGCAGGTCCTGGTGCCTCCTCTGCATCTCAGATGCTGACCTGATCTTCCTCCTATGGCCAAAGCCCTCCAGCCTTTACTGTCAGGGGCTGGATCCCTACTCCACAGCCCCATAAGCACAAAACCTGCCTTCTTTCCTTTGGGTATCCCTGAGGACTGAGACTCCCCTTCTCTCTGGGGTCTCAGAGAAGCCTCATCTATCTCCTCTTCCCCTGCAGTGCTGTGCCTCTCTTCCACAGTGCCTCTGCTTATTCCCTGTGCCAGAGTCAGCGAGAATGGGGAAGCAACAGCAGATCTTGAGCAGGGCTTTAGCAATGCCTGAACATTGTACATGTCCTAACTTCCATGTCAGGGAGATCAATAAAAAGTATTGGAAAAGATTACACTTACTGGATGAAAAGATAAATTTATTATATTAGGGATGCAATAACCACTAGCTGTTATGGAAGGAAATAAATCTTTTAAAATCTGCTAGAATTCTTTGGGGAAAGTAACTGAGTAGATGAGTGTGATGAGTGCAATATAGAGCACATAGATTTCCACATCACTTTAGACAAAGTCTCTCACTAAAAATTTCCCTAGAAAATAAGCTACAAAAGAGATAAGAGCTGTGACCCGAGCATGAACTAATAGAGTTTAAGAATAAGAAAGAAAATAGCCAGTATTTACTGTGAGGATAAGCTCACTACCAGAAGAGCCCTGCAGAGCTGTTATGTATCTTAATGTTCAGCATGTTCATAGATCTGTAAAAGAGAGGAGATATGGAGGTGAACAAACTGGTTCTTGTTGATGGTGGATTGACACTGAAATGGACTATCAAAAGTCACAAAATGTTCCCATGATACTGGATGCCTAGGTAATATATTTTTAAATGTAATAGAAATGTGCACCAAGTTTCCACCTCCCAAAAAAAGAGGTTTTGAAGATCTTGTGACTATTTGGCCATACTTATCAATTTAATGTTCAGCTGAAGTCTGAAGAAGAGTTAATATCAGAAGAATAGCGAACAAATAAAAAATTCATATGTGCATAAATTCCTTAAATGTATGACTTTTGAATGTTGCCCAATTAAGAAAAAAAAAAAAAAAGGACACAGAACTAATACAAGAAATAGAAAGAAGGGTTAAATAAAAGGATAAAGAAGTTACAAAGTTTAAATCTTTTAACACTTTTTGGAAAGAGATAACTCTGGAGGAAAGACATGTCTGGTTATACTTGCATAATTTCAAAGAAACTGATAAAATTTGTATGGTGAGCAAATGTGAAAGACTTTCTCTTCCTCAGAATGCAACAACTAGAGGCATCAACTTAAGTCATCACAGAGCTGTTTGGAAAAGAGCAAGTACCGAGGTTTTTTGCCCCAGGGTAGATAAATAGCTGTGGAACCTTTTAGCACAGGATGTTAGAAACTGGATGTGTTCGAAAGCAGTTAAGGAAATTCACAGAAAGATTTGTGAAATATGAAAGAGAAAGATGGATACATGAGGTTCAAATGTGGACCTCTGCTTCAGAAAAGGCTGTAGCTTCCAAAATCAGGGTATGGCACATGAAAAATCATTCTGTTTTTATATTCTTTCCTTAATCATCTGTTAGTGCCACATGCAAAACAGAAGGCCAGAATAACTGCACTTTCAGCTGGAGCCAGGATAGCTCTTCGTATTTTCTTTAAAATTTGAAATGATTTCCCTACAGTTTGAAATCCTTTGTCATTCCAAGGTTCTCACTGAGATACTTCATTATGAATTAGCTTGACAAATGAAGGGAATAGAGTTTAACAACAATTCTATGGGTAATAAGCACGCTTTAGGTATTTCTACAGAAGGAAAAAGCCTACTTTTAATTAGTAGCAGCAGGAGAATTTAGATGTAAATTGCAGTCCATTTCTACTTTTTTTTTCCTGAAGAAGAAGTAGGAATTTAAAAAGCCAAACGATTTATTCTGATCTATAGTTCTATTTGAAAACTATGAAACTCTCCTGGCAGCTTTCCATCCATCATTGCGTTCCTAATTATCAAGGTGAACATTTAAATTTGCTTTATCTACTCTTTACCTTTAAAACAGCATTTTCTCCCTGGATTTCAGCTAAACACAGCTGGAAACTCTAGATAAACGCAGCCATTTCTGATGGAGACCAAAGTGTCTCTCAGATGTTCCCTCAAATGTGCTAAAAAAGCTACAAACTGAGTCACTTCCACAGTAATGGGATTAGAAATAGCCTGCAGGGAAGCATGTGCCAAATGGTGCCAGCTAGCAAGGATTATAACAAAAAACTGTGACATTATAAAAATACCTCAGAGTGAGGCTCTGGGTGGTGGAGTTGTGACTTGCCAGCTCAAAAGGATGTGCCTCATTAAAATGACGGGAGAATGCCGGAGCAGTGATTTGTGCAGAAACACGATCCTCCTCATGGCTCAGTAGCTGATATTTTTCAAAAACCTTGTCACTTGATCATCAAATTCATAAATGTCAATTAAGGAAAAAAAACCCCTCAATTGGTGAGAGGGCATAGTGGGGCAAAGAAGGGAGGGAGGGAAAATGGGAGGGAAGGTTGGGGAGAGATCAAGTTTTAAAAACTTGGGGTTGCTTCAAATTTCAGCCATAAGGCAAAAAATAAAAACCAAAACAACATAGCAATATAACACAAAGATTAGGGGAAGGATGATTTCTAGCCCTGTACTATGGAAAACACTTGAAGACAAAATGTACAAATTAGATCTTAGGTTTCCACAGAATTTAAAAGGCAATGAAAGCCCCTGTCTGATGAAGATTCAGGGGGTGCTCAGCATTTCTGAATTGTTTGTTTGATACATAAAGCCAGAGAACACTTCTTAGGTCACTGTTCCCCCAAGCTGCCTTACCTATGAATTAAATCTATGTAAGAGTGTGACTCCCTCTTCAGAAGGGTTTGTGTCCTGTAAAATGGCATTATTCCTACAACTTAAACTGTATGTGGCACTCAGGTCTTGAAATCTGAAAACTGTTCAGGCATTCAAATGTTCAAATTCTGCCTGGAAAAGTACTTGACACAATCCTCTTCTGTGGAAAGGGAAAATTTACCAGCAGCTCCAGCAGCACAGCCTTTGGATGAGCTACTCTTTTTCCACCTGGAAGAAGGCAGATTGGGTACTAATAGGAAAAAAGCTGGCCCTTGCCAGACACGTGTCTACATAGAAACACTCAGCTCTGAAGTACCTCTCCTTGTCCTTACACCTCCTTGGACAGGAGAAAGGCTGAAGAAAAATAATATTATCATTTTAGCAAGCTCTTTTCCTCCCTAAAAATAGAGAGGCTGCATCCTGGTTCTGTTAATGGTATCAAATAAGATGAGAAAGAGGAAAGAAGAGAGGAACAATTGAAAAACAAAACAAAACAAAACAAAACAAAACAACAACCCAAGCAAGAATCCTAGCTCACATCAATGTGCTTTATGATAGTCCTATTACATTTATATGAAAATTTCTGATACAGGATGACCAGTGTTCTTTTCTCACAAGTCTCCATGCTGTATTTCCTGAACTGAAAAGAGGAATGACTGTCTCATTTTTTTCTCTTCAGCTATAAAAATACTTTGGAACAAAATCTTCAGAAAATCCAGAATCAGACAATCTGTGAAATCACCTAGTCCAACCTCCCTGCTCAAGCATGTCCACCCAGAACCAGTGGGCCAGGACCATGTCCTGGTGGGTTTTGAACATCTCCAAGGGTGAAGTGTCCACAAACTCTCTGGGTGAGCTGTGCCAGTGCTCTGTCAGCCTCACAGTAATGCAGTGTTTTCTGGTGTTCAGAAGGAGCCTCCTGTGTTTCAGTGTGCTCATTGCCTCAGTGATCCTGAAAAGCCAGTGAGCCACTGAAAAGACCCTGGGTCTGTCCACTCTGCACCCTCCTTTCAGGTATTTTTGCACATTAATAAGCTTCCCTCTGACCCTTCTCTGCTCCAAGCTGAACCATCCCAGCTCCTCTCAGGTTTTCTTCCTATGTCAGAGGCTCCAGCTTCTTGACAGTTTTTGTGGCCTTTCCCTGAATTCACTCCATTGTATCCACATCTCCCTTGTCCTATGGAGCCCAGCACTGGTCCCAGCACTCCAGATGTGTCTCACCAGGGCTGAGTTGAGGGGAAGGAAAACCCCCACAATTTGCTGGCAATGCTTTTTAAACACCCCCCAGCACACCATTATCAGACCTTGCTTTGTGGCAAGGGCACTTTGGTCACTGGTCTCTTCTTTTGCAGTTTGCATCAGTAACAATATTGGGCAGCTCAGATGGTTTCATTCCTTCCTGTCGTTGATTCAAATGAAACTTAAACCAAAAGTGATTGAATATAGAGGGTCAAAATGTAAACTTAAGTCTCTAAGATCTTAACAAGTAAAAAAGGTGGAACCTAAGCTGAGGTCAACAGGCAGCTAAGCATGAATTCATATGATTAATTTTCCATTCCTAGAACAGAGTTTGAACCTGCCAGTGTATTTTGATTATTTCTATTTTATATAAATAAATAGAAATATTGATACAAATAATTTTAAAAAGTATTTAAATATTCAAATTCACGTTAATGTATGTTACAGCATTACCTTTTTAAAAAAAAAAATCTTTTTTTTTTTTTCCATTTAGTTAATCATGCCAGAAAAGTGAAGCTCAATTAGTAGCTCTGGGAATTCAAAAAGCTATTGAGGTGAATAAATTTTTCAAAATACTATATATGTTGACATAGAGACCACTCACTATGTTTTTGTAAAAAGAATTCTAAACAACAGTTCCTTTTTAAAAAAAGCTCTTCTGTATTCTGCTTGTTTACCTGAAAGTTTCAGCTCAGTATAAATAACACAGAATACTGTATAGTCTATTTGCCAGCAAGTGCCCTAAAAATAAAATAAGATGCTGTTCCTCTAGCTGCAGAAACACATGTGATATTCTATGTGCAGCTGAACTCCAGTGAAGCGCAGTTCCCTCAGAGAACATCCTCAGTGAACACACTGTGTTCAAGGCAGGCAACTGCATTAGTGCCCAGCTCCCATTCATTTCAAAGTCATCTGTTCCTTAATGCACTTTGTCTAAATATTTTATGAAATAGATGTCAGGCATCTTAACTGGCTTTAGTTCTCCCTGTTGTCCTGTGATTAAACGCTTCCTCAGTAAACTCCAAGGGGAAATAAGCCTATAAATTTATAATTGAGATAAAGAAAGAAACTTTGAGGGTGAGTCACTTGCCAATCTTCTGCTCAGGTGCTTCAAGGCACATACTGTGCATTATTAGGTAGGACATTCAGGACACTGACTGACTTCAGCAGAGCTATGGGAGTTTATATCAGCCTCCCATGAAGGATTGCAAATAGTGATTTCACAAGCATTTTATTTTGAAATATTCACAATCTCTAGTTATGCCTATCCAGACCTTTTCATCCTCAGGTCGTAAAGTATCTAAAAAATTCAGTGTCTTAGTTTTACATAATAAATATAAAGAGGTGGGTTTGTAAAAAATGGAATTTTTTTGAAACTTCCCTGGTGTAAAAGAGGTAAGAATCCTTTAAAAAGTTCTGATTAGCTCTGCAGATTCAGCATGCACAAGGTGAGGAATGGGCGATGGGAAGCACCCTACACTGATTCCTGTATAAAAACTTCCCTTATTTGCTAATATTTAAGGTCATCCAATTTTCCACAACAGAATAGTAATATCCAAAATTATCTCTTAGTTCCACCTGACCTTTGGTCTTTCTGACTTTTGAGTCACCAAGTAAGTTACATCACAGTGGATCCTTTCCAAAATCAGGAGTAAATAAGAGGAAAAGCATTTAGAGGTCAGATGTGTGCTGTAACAGTACATTTAATATCTGTATCATCCCCAAATCCTAAGCCTTTCTTATCTGGCCATTCCTTTGAGTGTTTGTACAGCAGCAAAAACAGCTCATCATAACTCTTGTCTTGGCCATTCCAACACAGCCAGTACACTAAGCTTTGTCAGTGAGTAACATTTTAAAAGCAATTCCCACTGACCTTTTGAAAAACACACTGAACCCCCTGATATGGTGGACAGCACCAACAAAATTACATTATAGAGCTCCTCTAAAGGCATGGATTTTAAGATAATGTATATGTTAGAAGCAAGGCTGTCTCAACTGAGTGTGCAAGCAGGCACTTCTTTCTCTGCTGCAAAACAGCAGGATAGTTTTTTTGTCTTTTGGGTCATGCTTAAGTAGAAACAAATACTGAATTTTAGGCTTTGCCAGTTTTGAGCCTTCCTAGGTCTATGAAAAGGAAACAATATTCTTTCAAAAGATAATGAAAACTCACAAGCATCAATTCCAGAAGTGCCAGTGCAGGACACCAGGGGATGTTATGTGTGTTAGAACCACCAAACATGCTGTGCTTTGAGGATTTTCCCCCTTTCTCTGCTATTGAACAGGCTGAACCCCTGAAAGTTGAGTGTTCAGGATAAGTGCTCCCTAAATTATATTACCAGAGTGCTATAAAGGTCAAGGTAATACTATATTCCATTTTCTTTTTTTCTCCATGTTGAATGATGGATTAAGAACTTCATTCTCTTTATAAATCACAGGAAAAGAAAAAAAAAAGCTGGGTCAGATATTCCCTGACCTAAAAATGGCACTGCTTCTCTTGCCTGCTTGAAGCCAGAGCACCATGTATCACTTGATGAGGCAGTCCTACATATCTGTAGTGATAAAATACAAAAATAATTGTGCAACTACTCCTTTGACATGGAAAATATTTTCCTTGATCTATAATCCCAATTCAGTTTATAAAATCTGGTTACACTTATTCCACCTATAAATGTATTTCAGATATGAAATGTGATCAGTAGTTTTAATTAAGACTGTACAAAATTCTGATGTATGGATATTTATCAGATAAATTGTCAAACTATTACTCCTAAGCAACATTCAGAATCCCACTAATAGCCAGCCAGTTGTTACATACAGGTATAGAAAGACACATAAACCAAGGATGTAGTGGGCTATAACTGTGAAATATTGCTGCTTGTTTCTGCCTCACAGATTTTAGATTAGCCTCTGCTGTCTGGAAGCACTGTTGAATAACATGCTACCACAAAGTACTAAGGATTGAATTCTTATCCTAAAAATTTGTCCTGTATGGTACATATTACATCATCTCACCTCTTCTCTCTCCTTCTCTCTTTAATCTTTTAGATATTATTCTATCTCTGCTTGTATAGATAGGTAGATAGATAGATAGATAGATAGATAAATATCCAGATTCCTAAACTAATTGAGGATGCAATCACAATAACATGAAATGAATAGGGGATTTGCTATGACTTTCAGGATCTATGAACACAATAGTTCCTCTGGCACAACTGGTTTCTTCAGCTGCCGATAATAATAGTGATAATAACCCTAGAACCTCAACTGGGTTTTCCACAAATATAGGATACATACCCAGCTCCCATAACACCCTTCTCAAACACCCTTCTTGCCATACTTCTCAACTCCAATTTGAAGTCCCCCTGCTGCTCTCCCTGGCTAACTCTGCAGTGGCAGTATAATTAGAGCTAGGGATTAGCATCATTTCTGGTACAACCTCTGCCCAAAGCCTGAGTGCCCTTTCTCTGCTGTAAACACCTTTTAGATAGGAAGTCAGGCCAGAGATCTGAAAATATCCTTGGGGAAAACTAGCATGTATCATCTTGTCCACAGGAAAGTGAGAAGGTTATTCAGCTGTTATAGTAGTCCTGAATCTGCTAAACTGCTCTTGGCATATGGAAACACATTAAGCTCATTCAGTCCAAAAGATTTCACGGATAATGGAGATATCAACTCAGTTTTTAAAAAGCGGAACTCTAACCATATTTGAAATCGATAAATAGATATATCTAAATAGCAATCACTGGCAACAAACATCCTGGGTTTTCTCCCTCTCAGACCAGGGATTTTGAGTTTTAAAAATGCATAGTTTAAAAGAACCTTGATGTAAAAATATTTTCATGTCTAGCTTAAACTGTTTATCAGAAATGTCACATGCTCTGGTCATGAGTAGCCAACATGAGAATAAAGGCAGTGAATACTGCACTCTTTTTTTTCCCCTCTTGAGCACAGAGTACCAAAGCAAAAATATAAAAAAGTTTCTAGGTTTCAGGGTTTCATTTAAAATTTCCTGTAGCCTTAGCAAGCAGAGCTCTACGACTATTAGAGAAAATTTTCACATCTCAGATGAGAGGAGCATGGCAGAGATGTGAGGTTGTGGAGACGCTCTCCACTGACTCCTGGCAAACATGTTCACAAAGTTCAGAATTCACACACTCTTTCATATGATGTTAGACAGGTTTCAGCCTCTTGCCTGATCATGTAAATCAACTTGATCTGAGAAGCCTTATATAAATACAATTAACACAGCCCCAGTGGAGCTGCTGCTTTTTCATACTATGTCTATGCAAATCCAAGATTTACCTAATAATTTTTGTAGTCTATAAATTGGGTAATGTCGTTCAGTATTTGGGCAGCCTTACTTTTATAGTTTTAGGATGAAGTTATGCTAAATGCTAAATGTCACTAACGTCAAGCTCTATTTTTTCTTGGCAATAATTGAAAAAAAACTCTTGAGATTTCTAAATATGTGGAGTGGGATTTTTAAAAGGTTGCAAAGACAATCTCTCATGGTGTCCAGGAAACAAACCAGTAAAGCATATAATCTTGCAGGTCAGAGGAAAATATATTCTTTATCTGGTCATTGATATTGATTAACTCTGTAACAGTCATAAAGCATCTCAGGAAACCATGAAGAAAAGAAATATCATTCATACACTTTGTGAGACATTTATATTCACAAGCAAAAGTACTATGTATATATTTAAACAATCCATATCAGGATTAAAAAAAACCCCAAACAAAACAGCAACAAATCTTCTGTGGGACTTAACTTGTTTCCTGTCAATGCCTGACAGGAAACAAAATCAACAAAAATTTGTGCCAAGAGATTGTAATTTCTCCTTTTGTGTCACACACTTGTGGCACATAACTTGCTTTAATATCACACTGTGAATTTCACCCTGGTTAAACCTGGATTATGCAAAAGTAACAAAATTGATTCCTCTAAGTAAAAAGGTCACTAGACTACATAGGTGTGCTTTTTTTTCCCTCCTAAATAATAGTATAATGGTCTATCTAATGAAAACACTTTTGAAAGGAAAAGAAAAACAAAATAAAGCCACTCAAACCCCAGGACATATGACATTTTTTAGAGAAGGTAGGACACATTTTTGTCATGTTTATAAAGCCAAGAAACACAAATAATTTTTTTTTATTTTTTTCCCTGTTTTCCCCAAGCTTTGTGTTACATAAGCAAGGCAAAACTTCATACTTCCAGTTGTTTCTGGCAATTTTGCTTATCCTTTTACAATCCTTAATTGTTTTCTCTGTGGATACTCTGTCAATGCATGCATTCATGTAAGGTTTTCTGTTTTGATATGCTAAGAACAAATTTATAACACACTAAACTTGCACTGTGAAGTTTCTGATATTATCTGCAGCAATACTATTGTTGAATTGCAGCAAAACCTTCTTAAAAAGTCATTAAAAACACTGCCCATGTACTACAAATAACACTAAAGAGCGCTTGATCTAGTTTCAGCACAAACATGTTCTTCTAGCTCTTAAATTGTCACTTGACAACTAATCATATTCTGACCTGAGGACTATATTTAATTAGAGGACAGAGACACAAGAGCATTTGCAATATATGCATCTAGGCATTATGTCAGTAACCATTTCTCCTACGTTACAGTGTTCACAATCCTGACAACATCACTTCCTAATGCGCTAATTAGAGCAGGGTG
>VWYP01006009.1:93122-170314 GCA_013400435.1 Pycnonotus jocosus | reverse complement strand
ATCTCCATATTAAGCACCAGCCCTGCCAGTGTCACCTGGAAGTCACAGGGAGTCTGCACTAATGAATAGCCATCTTCAGGGATTCTTCTGAAAAGAGTCCCAATGCTTTATAATTTAAATTCAACCGTTATAAGCAGCAATGAGTACCTTGCTCAGCTAAATGTTTGTACTGTGGCAAAGTGAGGCAGCTCACTGATCCAAACAGGAAAAGCTAAAGCTTAGCTTGCTATTATACATGGAAACCTAATAACAGCTTTTATTTTTTTGGGGAACTGACTTCTAGGATATAAATATGAGTGAGGAAAGAAGAAAAAGATTTCTGGCAAAAAGAGCAGCATGGTCATAGTTCTGGCTAAAACACAATATATGGCTGCTTTCATATTCCCAGGGCAGCTACTGAAGTCATGAGATCATTGCCCTGGCTTTAATTCATCTTTGTTAGGGACTCATATTTTCTTCTGTGGATCCCAGGCAGGTTCCTTACGGGGTTGTTGCTGTTTGGAGTGTGGGGATGAGGTGATCCAGCACGGCTGGATCAGGCACAGCAAGGACAGGACACAGGGCAGTGCCTGCTCCTGGCTCTCTGCTGTCTCGCTGGCCGCTCATACCAGGCGTGGGCTCCTAAACCAGAGCTCTTTGCTTACGACCTCCCTTGAAATGGGAGAAATGGCAGAAATAAGTCTGTTGCTCACCAGAGAGGGGCTTTACTTAGCTTACTTCATAATCCCCTGATTTTATTTCTGATAAGGCCTTAATTGTTGGCAAGTTTATTAACCTTAATCTCCTCAATTTACCTCCCACGGCCTCCTCGAATGGCAATTTGCAGCATTTTGTTTCAACAGGTAGAAGCTCCAGAAAGAAATCTGCCCTCTTTTTACTGCTCGCATAAATATGGACTTCAAGGAGACAGCTCTGGTGTTTGTATCAAATTATTCACAAACTAAAACTTTCTGTTTCTAGGGACTGCCTGTGGAAGAAAAAAACTCTTCCACTCATCTTTTTATTTTTAAAAAAGCAAAACTTTTCTTTCTTTTTCTGCATAAAGGACTTTCAAAGGTATAACCAAAAATGCTTGTTCCAAATAAATCCCCTTAGAAAGATAAAATGCAGACCCTTCTGTGTTACTGCAAGATAGAAAATAATATCATCATCCATTTTTAAATCTTCCCATCATCAATCATCTTCTCAACATGGGCAGAGAATAAAGAAATACCCAAACCAATCGAAAAGCCCCAAACAGGTGTGCATGACAAACTTTAACTAAAGTTTTTGAAAACAAAACTTACTACTTTTAATTTATGCTCATAACTTAAACTACGACTGTTAAAATAGTCTTAGAGATTTGCTTCAAAAAACCACAAGACAGACAACGAACGAGCAAGAACGATGCTAATCAAATGAAGAAGATGTTTAAATAATGCAAAAGGGATTAAGCAGATGCAGGAAGGTTGAACATTGTGGTATTTCTGTTGAGCTGGTATCACGCAGCCCTGTGTATCAGAAAACTTAAGAGATATGAAAGAGCAAGGAAATCAAGAATTACCTGCATGTACTATTTATGACTAATGGTAGCATTAAGATGAAAGATTAAATTGAAATGCATTAGATGAATTATTAGTTCTGTGTCCATGTACTTTATGGAAAATTAGGAACCAGAAAGTTCTGCCAAAGGGGCAAAAGAGGAAATGATGAGGAAGTATTTAATGGAGTACAGGGAAAGCTTTATTTTAGTTAAATATTTCAATTATAAGGGAACTGCTAGGACAAAGGAATGAAGAAATGAACCAGGATCCTGTACTGAGAAAACACACATGGAATTCTTAAATTTTGATGCTGTGGTTCAAATGTGTCTGCTCTGTTTTCCAGGTCTCAAAATCAAAATTCAAAAGTACAAAGTTATTTCTGTTGAAAATATAAACTAAGCCCCCAGTTTTCCAAACTACAAAGTCTACAGGGCTGTGTGGTAACAAAAATTACTAATAAAATTAAAAAAAAACCCCTTCATGTAGGTTCAAGAAGCCAGTCACAAACTCCAAAGCTGGGGGTCTCAACCGCAGTGTTTTATAATTCATAGTGTCTTCATGTCCAAATTCATAAACACTTTGAAGTAAAGACCGTTTCTTTGAAGTTAGGAGATGTTTCAATTTTAATCCCTCTTCCCTATATCCACACAGCTATTATTTTATACTGAAATACTATATTTTCTTTTCACTGGAAATGATGTATAGCCTGGGCTTAAATTAGGAATATCTAGTTTTACTACTTCTCAGTTGGTCTTATCCAATGATTTGAAAAAGCTGAGACGTGATCTGAGATGATCACATGAAGATGAAATCTGTTGGAAACTCAAGCCTGAATTTTCTGTACAGAATAGGAAAACATATGTAATAGTCTCCACCTCCATAAATCATGTCAAAACAACATGACTTAATCTGTATGGCAGAGGTAAGTTTTTATTTTCTCCCCCTCAATAAATAGAAAATAAGTAACATTAAGGCAGCCTTGTGGTTTGAGGTAAAAAAAGGAATGTGTTACAGAAAATTAGACAAATATGAAAGTAAAATGGTGATTTTAAAGAGAAGAAAGCAACTCCTGATAAGGCAGATACACCCTGATATTTGCCATGTTCTCATATGAACTGCAGGTTCTAGCACAGGATTTCTGAGAAGAAATAAAGGGACAAAGAATTTTGGGGGAAAAATTTTCTAGAGCAGGTTTGAACATTACTAGTTGTGATAAAAGAAAAATGACAGGGGTTCCTGCTGTAGTTTCACTCCCTGAAGACAAAGAGAAGTTACAATTTTCAAAACGACCTAGAAAAAACCTGTACCAAAGACATAAAGAGAATAACCAAAAGATTTTCAGATGACATTTGAAATAAAACCTGACTAAATGACAAAACCTGAAATTATAATTACAGGGACTACAGCTGGAGACATGCCATGAAGGGATGTTTACCGCAAGGAAGATATTCCTTATTGTAGCATAATAACAAATTACAGAGACAATGAAGACTACAGGAATGGTCTAAGATAGGCAGAAAGAACAAAGTCTCAGGCTGGTGCCTCCTCCTCCTCCAGACTTTCTGAATGAAGGTATGGAAACACAGCAATAATGTTCTCCTTACTCAGTTTATTTGCACATGGACCACCTCAGTGTGCAGCACCAGCTTCCAAGAGTGCTCTGGAAAACCTGCCCAAGACTTTTGCCCAGAGTGTGCTCAGCAGAAAAAAACACCTGTATTAAATACTTCTTTATTTGACACATCTGTTAAACTTCAATTCTCAGCGAGCTTCTGCTGATCATATCCAAACCAACATAGCTCAAACTTTAGCTTGTCAAAAGCAGTTGAATTTTTCCCCCATGGCACAAACTAGGATAACACAGCAGTGATATATTTGCAATCAGAGCCAAGCCTTAACCAGACTTCAGCCACTTGTTTCACAGCATGTAACACAGTCGAATCATTGCATAACATTTCTGAAATTTTCATTTTCTAATTGTTTAAGTATGCTTGCTTGAATTTCACAAAACAAATTGCCTGCGGGAGATGCTTTAGGAAAGCTTAGTCTGAGCAGTCAAGCCTTAGATATGTAAATGCAATTAAAAACAGGAGGAGAGAACCTCTCCATTAGTGGCCTTCCAGAGAAGATTCCAGTAACTGTGAAATTTGTTTGTACTGCAACAGACTGATTTTTAAATCACGGACTCACGTGGAATGGCTAATGCAGAGGGCACACCTGGAGATCAGCTATAGCAGGTTGTTCAGGGCTGTGCCTGGTTGGGTTTTGAATGTCCCTGAGGATGGAGACTCCAGTTTACCTCTTACCCTGTCCCTGGGCACCAGAGAGAAGAGTCTGGCCCTGTCTCCTCTTTCCCTGCCACCAGGTACATCACAGACACTGTGACAGCATAAGAGACAGCAGAAGATTTGAGTTGTGTCAAGAGAATCAGGTAAAGAAATATCTGTGAGGGTGGAAGACACCAGGACCAGTGTCCAGAGCAGCCATGGAGTCTCCATCCACAGTGAACGTGGCCCTCACAACCTGGCCTTGGCCTGCTCTGAGCAGGGGTTGGCCCACATGAACCAGAGGTCCTGTCCCTCCTCAGTTATTTTGTGACTCTCACTCCATTTTAAGAACAGAAAATATGAGTTTTATTAAGGGATCTTCCCAGTGTGATCATTCACAAGACTCTCTAGCAGCCATAATCCCAAAGTCCCAGAGTGTCTCTGCTGGGACTGAGCCACAGGGGTGGCTCCAGTGTCCTGGCAGGTCCCTGCATGCCCCAGTCACAGTCAGACCAGGTTTCCTCACCAGCTCCATCTCCATGGCAGAGCCTCAGACATCTGGTTCCAAAGAAGGCCCCCAGAGCTTTTCCATCACAGTCCAAGAGCACCAAAGCCTTCCTCCCCAGCCATCAGCTCCTGCCATGTGTCCCAGTGTCCTCCCCTGGCTGTGCCACAGCTCCCTGTGCCCTTTGCTGTGCAAAGGGTGCCAGTTCACGGTCTCTTGTCTTGGGTTCCCACCCAAGCTCCATCTGCAGCTGCATCCTGAGCTCCCTGCACCAAATGTGTTCCTCATCCACTTTGATGCACACGCCTGCATATGCCAAGAGGGCAAGAAGAAGTGATATTTGTTTTCTAACATTTCATTTAAGCACCTGAATTAGCATGTTCTGCTGCTTCTGAATTATCATGTTATGATTTAGATTGCACTGTTTTGTCAAGATGTTCTATTGTCCAGACTTTCTGCCTTCTAGATTTGGGGACTACCTCAAAGCTACATGAACTAATAGTTTAGCTGGTGTTCTCTTCTTAGTTTTTCCTTTTTTAAATTTAATTATCTTTCTTTTTCCTCTCATTTTGTTTTATAGTAATGATGGCAATGTTTTAGATGATATTTTCCTGATGATACCTTCATTGCCCAGGTGGTCATTTCAGCCATGCAGAGAATTTTAACTAGACTAATTTATCACAGGATAACAAAATCTCTCCTCCTATATTCCTTATTGTGTGTGACTGGGCTCCATTTCTAAAGTTGTTTTTCAGGCTCAAAGTAGATAATTGCTCCAGTGCATCAGAACTGTCTGTATTTTGATGTTTTGACAAGTTATTTTAATGTTACTGTCATACATGTCCTATGTAATTACAAGATCTTTTCAAAACAAGGATATTTATTTACTGATTATTTCACTTGTGTGTCATTGTTGATTTCTGCAATTTACTATATTATGCATGTATCTGTTACTTATTTGGGCTTCAAAATATCTGGGGGCGGAGGAAAGTTTTTAGTGTAAATAATGTTGTGCATTTATTTCAACTCATTATACACAATGATACAATACTTTGTTGCAGAGTTTAAGGCAAATTTCCAAGAATGGCTCATTAACTACAATCTGACAGCAAAGAAACTTAGTCATGAAATTGGAATATAAAATACTAACTCTTGTGTCCCAAAAGAAAAAATGGTATAACTAATTGTGAAAAGCAGAACTCTGTGTTGTATACAGATACAGATCAACACGGACCATCACTGTATCTGAATTCTCATAATCATTTTGCTCACTTGAGGCATTCAATCTATTGAATTTTGGTTAGGAGGAAACGCAGCGAGCTCTGAAAGTCCATGAAGACAGGGAAGAAATGGCAGCTGTGTGAGAAATCCTCATTCCTACCTCTCAGCTCTGTAAATGTTACTGTGTTATTCCAGCCAACTAGGATCAACACTTGTTTTAGACAAGCCCACTATCCTGGTTCTGCCTGTGATGCAGAAACAGGACAGAATCATCCCTCTGATTGCTTCTAGTTCTACAGACTGCCAACAAAAGCAGACCATGGGGCAGCTACTATGGTTGGTTAGTAAAAAAAAAGACAATGAAGGAGTTAGAGATCCTCTACACATCCTCACATTTGCCTGTCTAAGTAAAGTATGCCAGCATTAACCCTTTAATCTTTACTAAGCATTTTTGTCTGGTTTTCTTTAAGCAAACAAGTTGCATGTATCTCCACTGCAATTTGAAATCCCCTGTATGTCTGATTCAGACAAATTTCAGAGAGGAATAGGCATTTCAGGAGATAGCTGTTAAAATAAGCAGTGGGCTAGAGGTAGTGTCAAAGAAAGGCACCAGCCCACATTTACAAACAAAAAGGAATTCCTTTGTTTGTAAAACAAGTTTTCACATTCTTTAAAAAACCCCAAACCCATGGCAGTACTGATAGGGCAATATTCATAATACATAATGAGCTAAGAATACTGAATACTATTAGTGACCTCTAACACCACTCATGATGAGCAGCCTATGTCTAAAAATTTTATCTGTCTTTTGAGGCCATTCTACATAACATTTGGGTAGATTTTTCGCTAGGGTATTGGATTTTGACTAATTTGAAGGGATAGAGAATAAGTTTAATATGTAAGAAGAACTGCATGTTCAGAATAGAACATGCTCAACCTTTTTCTCCTATTGAAATGCCCCTGAATTTGGATGTGAATGGGGGAGAAGATATGATTTTTGTGAACAGTTTGTATGACAAATAATAACATTCATTTCATAACACAACTGTCTTTGAGGATCCTGAAGCAATTCAAAAGCATCTTGAGACTCAACAAATTGCTATACAAAAAAGAACTAGAAATTAATGTTGACCCACTGATAACTCACTGTTTTCTCTTAGTTTTTTAATTCTATTATTCTGCAAAGCATAATTATTATATTATTTAGTGTATTTCAGTGTTCTAGTCCTTAAACTTCTATAAGGCCCTACTCAGCTTAGTAATAGTAAGTCTGGGCTATAGAAGGTAAATGTTAGGTCATTCTGATCTAATTGAAGACCAGCAGGCTTCTGTGGGATTTGCTAAACAGAGAATTTGTACTAGAAGAAGCTGATCAGAGATGGATGTGGATGAACCCCCCAGATAAATACTGAGTGTGGTGGCAGTAAAACCTGATCAGAAACCATCAAACAGCTATTTTGAAGCAAACAGGATGAAGAGTGTTAGCAGCACATGAGTGTTAGGAGCTGCCAGAGATGGAGGGGAAGTGGTGGTGAATCCAATTAACACACTTGAAAAAAGGGATGCTCTGAAATAAGCCAAGACTAACTTTCTCAGCTCTGTGTGTGTAAGAGTCAAACTGGTTGCAGCTGGACTGGAAGAAAAACCCTAACAATGACAGAAAAGCCCTAATGCAGATGTCTAAAAGTGGTTTGTAAGCCTGAGCCCGAGAACCATGTGTTGAAGTATCACTATGAATTTATAACTTTATTATGAATAGAAGACAAAATGAGAAAATTAGATTACTCTTTTAAAATATATTGAAGTGCAAGGAATTACATCTCATGCATTCTGAGAGACACTCTTTGGTTACCTCATTTATTCATTCTTGCTAGTTCACCATAACCCCCTTCCTGCTTGGCTATCTGGGGACCTGTTCAGGTTTCACACTGAAGGATCAATTCACACAGCAATGAAATACCACTGCCTCCTGGGGGGAGGATGACATCTGTTAAATAGCACCCCACAACACTACACAACAGTTTATAGCATCAAATGCAGAACAATTATGAATTTAATTAGGATCAGAGTGAGATTTTAATGAGAAAAAATGCAATTACGCATGATGAAAATATAGGGCTAAGCTCCTTTGTACTCACCCTGAGTTCCCTTAGTACATAGTATTTCCAAGGATTTTACTACCAGCAAGGGGGTATGACCTGCCTCATAGCAGTTAAGGACCCAACCTCTCATTTACCAGGAAACAACTGTGTTCTCTTTGTGCTACCAGCATGTTATAGAGATTAAAAAGCTTCACACTCAAACACCATCAGCTTGAGCAGACCTTTCACTTTTTCCCCCCCTCTGACACTTCATATACCTGTTCCTCACATGTTTAGTTGAATGGGCTACATCTCATCAGCAAAATGGCACATGGATTTGGATATAAAATGATAAATGGTGTTGTCCTGGAATCTAACTAATACTCTAAAACACCACAGATCAGCCAGATTCCTGAGTGCCTGTGACACAGGAGGTCTACAAGAGGGAGAGGTTTAATGCCTGTATACAAAATAATAACTAGCTGGAGGAGAGGGAAATAAATTCATTTTATTTTCTCCTATAGTGCTGTAGGTGATTGCCTGCATAACTGCTTGTGAATAGCTATGAATCACTGTAATATTATGACAATTGTTTATAAAGTTGACAACAGAGAAATAATGGTATTGCCATATTGATAAATATTACTTTATCTAATTGCACATTGGCATTAAAATCTAATTTGAAACAGTTTGAACCAAGATATAAGAAGGATTTTTATGTGTGACTGAGAAACCTTTTTATCAAGCATTGTAAAAGCACATAAAAGGGAAAAGGTCTATCTTAATTTAATGGCATAGAAAACCTCTGTCCTACAAGATGTTAAGTCCTGGGTAACCTGAGCTACTTTCCTCCTGCAGAAATGCACCTTCAATGTATTGGATTATTACTTATTGCAATTACTTCAATGTTTTGGGTTATTGCTTATTACAACACAACTGCCAGAATGAGGAGCAGTAGGAGGAAAATGAAATATATGAAACTTGGATAAACTCTGGCTGTCAATATTAAAAAATCACCACCACCACCAACATATATATATATATGAAAAAAAGGGACAAAGCTAAGTAACAAGGCTAGAAAATTGCATTGCGCTACAGTTGCCATTTTGCTGCTTTCATGTTTTCTGAGGCACAAGCTCATAACAACCAATGTTTTCATTAAGAAAAAAAAAAAAAAAAAAAAAAAGTAAGGCTGAAAGGCTCTGAAACAGTGTGTTGACATTCACTTCCCAAGGGCTGAAAGGCGGCTGCCTAACCATTCCCTCTGGCTGCAGGAATGTTTGGCAATTACACAAGAAGAATGATGGTTGCTACTCTTCCTCCTCCTTGGAAAAAGGATAGACCAGCCAAAGGGCAACAATATTTTTAAATTCTGTGCCACACTTTCCCCTCATACCCATGATTTAATCTGTAGTGCTCAAACAGTCCAATGTAACTCTAAAATATCATTTTATGGAAGTGGAAATGGCTAGATGCACTGTAATGTACACTTGGTCAGAGTTGTCATGGATTCCATGTTAAAATTCATACTTGGAAAAAATCATAAGCTGTTTATCACTCTAATGCCTGTCAATAAGCAAAAGTAAAATTTGCATAATGATATCCACAGCTCTCTCTATGATGTTAAGCTTTTCAGTTTTTTTTTTCTCAGGCTATAGGAAGAATTACCTGGAATAATATTTGCTTGTTTTTCTTAAATTTATTTTGGTTACGGTCAAGGGGTAAATTCAATATTATCACCCCCTTTTAAAGACCTGCCATGATAGCTCATGTAAAAATGTTAAACAATAAAAAGGACCATAAATAACGTCAACCTTTTCAACTACAGGTTGTTTTGATCCTTATTGTGGTAATGAAAAATACAAACAAATGTAGATTGTCCTTCTACATTTCAACAGTTGCAGAATTATTTAATCATGTTACAGGAATCTATTCACACTTGACCGAGTCCTCTGGATTAAAGTTAAATTTTCTATCTAATATCATATAAAAATAAATACATGTACAAGCAGTCTGATTATAGGATATATATGTTTTATGAAAAAGGAAATAAAATGTGCAAGGCAGTCTCTTTTAGCTCTTTGGGAAAGCTGGACCCTACAGTGGTGTGGCTGCTTTGCTGGTGTACCTGCCAACCTACATTTTATTTCCTTCTGATGTTTCCCAAAATAGTATCTCTTAGAGCAAACTGATCTAGCTTGCTCTCCTCCACCTAAAAGATATAAAATACCCATTCTATCTTACAGAAATACTAGTAATGTCATGACCCAAACCAGCACAAGCAAAACTATAATATATCTATTTCTGATGTTGAATAATACAGACTTTCCCTAGCTGCTGTGGTTTTTCTTACACATAAAGATACAAATAAATTCTTACTGAGTTAGTAATATTTTTTGTAGATCACTGAATGTGACATGACAAAAAGAAATCCAGAAATCTACATGCTCTTTTTCTGAAGGGGAATAAAACTCTACCACATTCTAAAAAATTTAGCACCAAGTAGCTTCTGGGAAAAGATAAATTAATTTTAGACCAGTCTGGCACCCTGCAGACATTAATTGTTTGTGTTAACTTATCCACATGGCTTTAATTTTTGTCCTGCCAATGTGAAAGCTGAGATGAATAAAATAAGATCATTCACCTCATTCAAACAACTCCCATTCAAACCACTCCTTACTTCATATATGTAAGCAAGCAAAATATTACTTAAAAAAAATATATTTTATTCTGTAAAAATTCTACTAGCCACACGTTACTCTTTTGAATTTCTGGAAGATACCCTGCATAATTTTCCTATTCCTTCCCAAGAGGGCCAGGAGCAGTACCTCCACAATACCCTTACCAAAATGTCACCTCCTGAGACTTCCAGGACAATTTTACAGAAGCAGTAAATCCAGAAAGCAGAGCTGTCTGATGAACCTCAGGTGTATACAAGCTCTCAGGCCTTCAAGGTTCATTCATCACTGGTTTCAAAGGATCCTTGCCTGGGGAGAGCACAGGCAGGGCTGTCAGCCTTAAAAACCAAGGGAGAATTATCCATAATACTGACAAAATACTCCTTGGGATATGCTAGGGAAGCAACCAGTACATAATGACAGTGAGTTAAGGGTAAAGAAAAGGAGGGGTAAAATGTCTTTAGAGGAGAAAACTACAGCAATTCCAAACATGCAAAGCACTCCTTTTGGTGATAAGGAAAAAAGTGATAAAAGAAACTGTATGCTGTATGTTGGCAAGCTCCCTGAAGTCACCAGCTCCTGAACATTCAATTACTATGCTTATTCTTAGTGCTAGATAGCACTCATCTGAAAGGAAAGGCTAAGAAAAAACAAAAGGAAAGAATTTTGGCACTAAGACACTCTCCAAATGCGAGAATTGCAGCTAAGAAAATGAAGCACTTGGATTAAGGTTTTTCATTAAGGCCTCTGTCGTTGCATTTGAATGTGAAGTGAAATCAAAGTCGGAGGATTTGTTATGGGTCAGCAAGAAGGAAGGAAAGGGGGTAGGGGAGTAGGGCTTCGTGCCAAGAACATTTTTAAATGCATGATCCTCTTTCTAAGAACGTGGGTTATTAACAGAAGGCAAAGAAAGGCATGGCTTAAACAACACAACAATTTTAGAGGAAATCCTACAAACACAGATAATTATATACTCGATTTAGTTCTTGAAGTTGCATTTTTAGTAGTTTTATTATTCTAAAGTACAATACATCATCAGATACTTTCCAAAGTATAGTCATTTAATGTCTCCAAATTATAGCCTGCAAACCAGAGCTGGGGATTTGGTCTAAGTAACAGAGTGGTAACTGCAGGAAATGTTGTGATGGATGTCAAGCCTTACAAGGTTCACTTTGCTGAACTAGAGTGCACCAAGAGAGATGTTGTTACAGTTCTAAAAGTTTAATCTGTCCACCTCCTACTGTTTGGATGTGAACAACCTTTTGAATTTTATGATAATAATAGGATTGATTTTTTTTTTTCTCCCTTTGTTTTCCTCCCTTTCTCTTTTTTTTTTTTTTTTTTTTTTTTCCTTTTTTTCTTTAACAAAGCCTGGGTACCAGCTGGATGGCAGGTTATTTTCTTAGAAATGGAGTTGGCCAAAGATTCAATAAAGACCTCGTGAAATGTTTTAATCGGCTGAGCTCTGGTCTCCAGTTACAGAGGAGGTAATATTTCCAGTTGTTCCTACAGCTCATTCTTTTATTAGCAATTTCTCACTATGTTATGCTAATCTTAAAGTTAGTATTTGGCTGCAGGCTGAATCAAACCCACATCTCAGTCTCTCTAAATAATGTACAACCCATGTATTATCAGCCCTGAAACATCACCCTGTCTGTAAGAGACAAAGGTTTACTGGACAGAGAACAAGTTACCATTAAAGAGGGCCAAGGACAGAGACAGGAGGTACTGCAACTCACCCAGCATGCAAGACCTTCAGAGAAAAGTTAATGAACCAACAAGATTTCTGTCACACAAAAATAATAAATGAACACAAACACATAAATAGAAAGGTTATCTCAAAAATACACGTGGCTTCTGATGACAGAAACAATGTAGGAAGGAGAAACTTGCTCTTGCCAGAAGCAGAAGGCTGCAATATCTGATCAGGAGATTTCTGCAAACCCACGAGGGTGTGTTTCCCTTCTTCCTCTTTCATAAAAAATGGTCACAATTTTAAAAGGTTTCTAACTCAAATGCAGAAACAGAATTTTTCCACAGCCACCACAATGCCCTCACCAAATTGTCGAATCCAGCAAAGTGACAGTTAAACAAAGATGTTGAATGAGAAACCTGGAAAGGGAAGATGAAGAAAACTGCCCTGGAAATAGAAAGAATCCCAGTTCTTAGATACTGAGTAGAGGCAAACAGCTTGAGTCCCTTCTGCTCACTGCAGTAGGAATGTCACACCAAGCACTAATGACTGCTCTGCACTACCAGAGAATGTCTCTGGGATGTGGCATTTCAAGTGTCAACTACAGCGCTGCAGACATTCAGGCTTTGCCCTTAAATATAAAATTGCTGGTACAATTACTGTATTTTTAACGTTCCCTGTGAGGAAAAATGAAAGGCAGATATTTACATCCGTGACTTTTCACCTGTTAATATCCCATCATGTAATTTGCTTGCTCATCATTGGCTTGTGCTGAAGGCTGTGATTGGGATCAGGCTGGAGCAGGCACACTGCAGAAGGGCCACAGCTTGTGGAGGACCCATCCAAGACTGCAGGAAGGATGAGAAATGAGGAGTGAGCAGAGGGAAATCACTGCCCTCTGCCTGGACTGCTTGTAGGCTCAGTGGAGGGATTGAGAGTAATCTCCCTCTAGCAAGGCTGTGAAATAATGAAGTAGATACTAGAAAGGAAGAAGGAAATGAGTCTAGAGTGAGGTGGGTGCTGTAAATGTAGGAGGAAAAATGTTTCAATTTTTGTCTCCTTTGTTTATCAATTCTGGAATAGGTAATAAAATATTTATGCTAATTGGCATAAAAACTGATTAAGTTAAATTCCCCCAACTCAAATCAGTTTTGGCTGCTGGAGTACTTTGTAGGTGATTTCTTAGTCTATATTTTGACCCATGAGTTTTCCTACTCCCATTCCTGTTATTTTCTCCCATGTCCCTTGGAGGCACAGGGAGTGACTGGTTGCATGGGTGCTTATCACTGGCTGGGGCAAATCCACCCTGGATATCAGCCATGGACCTGTGCTGTGGCCCAAAATATCAGCTGGCTGGCTCAGCCTTTAGCTGAGTTCAAATGCTTCCATCACTCTGGTGAGGAGGCACCTGAACTGCTCCAGCAACCTGCCCCTACAGGAGGAGAAAGCAGTAACACATTTGAGAGTAATGGAAAGTTTTCATAAGTAAATCTTTGCTGTATTAATTCAATACCATTAATTTCAACAAGCCTCTTATACTACTAGAAATCAAAATCCCAGTTAACTTGTTTTATCCTTTTCCTGTCATTGCAAGAGATTTTGTTTGAGTAATGTGGCTTTTTCACTCTAGTCAAGCATTTCATTTGGTTTTATCCTGCTGAAAAGCTCAACTCCTGTGTTTCTGACAACTATTGTGTTAAAATGACTGCTGCAGATTGAGCACTGCAAGACTGCAAAGTGGAACTTAAGCAGAGATAAACAGGAAGACCAGAAGTAAGCAGGGTTCAAAACATATCCACCTAAAAAGTTAGTAAATATGGGGGGAAAATATGTGTCTGTGACTTCAAACCTAGCTTGAAAGCCAGTAAATTTTAGAAAGGAGAATATTAGAAGGAAAGAGCCTGGGGTGAGTGTGAGCTGAACAAAGCAACCAAAGTAATAACAACTCGTTTCAGTTTTGAGAGTGGGTATCACTGATGGCTCTTTCAGATTCTTTGCCAGAGTCTACAAGCTCCCAGAGGAGGCAGACTCCTGGCAGAAGGAATCTTCAACTCCTCCTCTTGTGTTGCTGGGTGGAAACTCTGGGAAAACATTCATTTACTTCTTAAAAGCAATACTTTGTTCAGCAAAAACAAGAGAAATGACAACTGCCATTTTCAGAATATTTGCCACATTCTGACAGATAAGTTTTAAAGGAAAAAAAAAATTGACTGTTTTCTGGAATTTCTCACCTTATTACAGACAACAAAGTTATTCACCAGTCACACTGAAATTTGGCTACATTGAATTTCCTGTCTTTTGATTTTAGCACATGATCACACCTTAGAGGCTTTAGAAATATTTTTTTTCGTTTTTATTTGGTGTTCTACTCTTATGACACTAAATAATCTTAGCATGTACAGTTTGTTGACATCAAATGGAGGCAGTTTCACTGGCATTGGAGACATCAGTAATTCAATAAAAATAAGTGTTGCTTCTTCACCAACCCAATCCCCAGCGCTCCGAAAAAAAAGAGTTAAATAATGATGACCCAGTAGGGGCCTGTAGGATGCTGAAATTCTTTTTTAAAATCAGCATTTTGTGTTCCTTTGAGTGATGGAAGCATTTGTCTTAAGCAAACTACATCCCACAAACCAAGCTTTTTATTTGCCATGTTTTTTAATTTGAGAAAGCCGAGACACAAATACCTATCCCTCAACACTCAACCTGCTACGCTCCACAAAGCATAACAGAATGAAAATTCCAGGAATGAAAGGAAAAAGGGCAGGGCTGGCTCAGACCAGCTACATTGTACGGCTAGAGAATTCCTAAATTTTCAGAGAACTGTGTGGGAAGCTGCTTTTAAAACCAGTTCAACACTGTCCAAGTTCACAAGATGCAAACTAATTTCTTTTGCAGCTTTAGCACTGTTAAGTGTTTGTCATAACATATTTGGGTGACATCTGCATTGTTCAGCCTAAAAGCAAAAAAACTACATCCCAGAACTAATCTCATGGACTGTGAGGACTAAGAGCTCAATCTGCTTGACACAGAAGGGAAAAAAATAAATCATCAAAACAGCCCAGATTACAGTCTATCAAATTTTCTAAACTAAGGAACTGCATTTGAACTGTATTACTAATCACATCTACTTTTATTAAACTTGAGATCCTCTAGGCACTGGGGGCAGTGGTATGTGAAGTTTTAAAATCTGCTCAGAGATTGTCTAATGGGGGAAGCAACACTCAGAAAATCAAGGAATTTTAGCTTAAATTATGCAACAGTAATTTAACTGAACTGAGCTATCAAACCTCCATTTTTACATAAAACTTTCATGTTACTAAGTTCCATGTTTTTTATTTTCAAGGATAACATATTATAAAAATATATGAACTGAGAACAAAAATCATACTTTGAAAAGTTTTCTCTTTATTTTATTCAAAAGTCAAAGGAAATTCTACTGAGATTCCACAGATATCTGTCCTGGATGCAAATTTGTGCCCTGCTTTCCATTACAATTGAGAGATTTGTGGATACTCCTAGGTCACAAGCACTCTGAATAACTGAAGTCAATAAGGTGCAATTCAACAATAGCAAATGCATGAAGTACTATTCTTAGGAAAGTTAAATTAACAAATACAAAAGGACTAAAATGGGAACAGGTAGCGTTCTTGCAGAAAAAAAATCTGGACAAATGGCAGAACCTTTAGGAACTCTCAATGCAATGTTTGGGGAAGAGGGGGAAGCAGTTCTGTTAGGTCATATTGATAGGAGTGGTTTGGGCAACTCCTACCAACTCCTATCAATGCTGAGGTGAGATGAGACCACGGATGAGACCTCAGCAAGAGAACTGTGTGAGTTTCTAGCATTCCCTCAGGAAAGCTGGTAAAGTCAGTCCAGAGAACGGCAATAAGAATGATAAATTGTTTAGAAAACACGATGAGCAAAAAGGATGAAAGACTGAGGTTGTTTAGTCTAGGAAACAGTATATTTGGAGAAAAAGCAAAACAGTTCTGGAACAACCAAAATTATTTCCCATACGGACAAGGAGAAAGTTAGGAAGCAATGGACTTGATCAGCACATAGGTAAGAGAACTCACTCTTGAGCTGTAAAAGACAACTGTGTCCAGGAAATGGTTGTCAAGAAAGGGTTTTGAGAATCTTTGAAGAGTTTAGGACAACAGTTAGTGTTGATATCAAGATACAAGATATCAGCATTGCCACTGACTGGCCTCCTTGACCACTGAACTGCTGAACTCTCAACATCCACCATTGCTTTCCCCCAATTCTCTAATGAATAGCTGCATTTTTTGCACTGGTCTCACTCATTTTTCTGTTGAGAAGGTGAAAAGCATGATCTGATTACCAGGAATAGGTATTGCTGAGTGCTGGCTTCCAAGTCTGCATTGAGCTTGGAGAGGATGGAGGTGCTGTTTCAGAATCCAACCCTGGGCTTTGTTACCCAGCACAAAGGCAAAGCTATTCCACTCTCCCACTTACAGCTGCAAGCAAGACCCAAATTCAGCCCTCTCAACACTAAATAATTGGCTGTGAATTCAGATGAGGAAGTGACTTGCTCACAAGGGTCTGATTCTGGCAAAACCATCTTCCTGCTTCTCCAGATTTATTTTTTTAAATTTCAATTTATTTTTTTTCCTGAGGGAAATTCATAAAACCCCCCACTGAATAATGTAAAGGCCTTCTGGAAATGTTTAACTACAAATCATAAACCCCAAAATAGTAAAAAAAAAAAAAAAAAAAGGGAAAAAACCCACCTCCAACAAAATACAAAGCATGTGCTGGGATTCAGGTGTAGTTTTCTTTCTTTATAAACATAAACATGTTGGCACGTGCATGCACAAATCATAGGTAAATTGCTGTTAATAATGAAATGCTCTGCAAAAGTACAATGGTTCCAGTAAATGTCAGAACACATCTGCTCTAATTAAAAATTAACCATATCATTAAAATTATATTCCTAGTTAATTTCTGAAAATGTTTAATTATTAGAGTTATCCCTCCAGCTTCCAGGGAAGAATTAGAAATATTGCACTTCTGTGTTTAAATCTTTCTCTGCCAAGTACTTAAAAGTTTTAAGAGGCATATATTTTAAGGTATTTGGGAGATATAAGAGCTTTGATTATTACATTATAAAGTCAATAAACCTTGTGTCATGGCAGATTTTACCCACTCCTTGGAAGAGTCTTGAAACAGATTCTTTTTTCTCCCACTTTCTATGGGAGCTGAGACTGAGGGAAAGATGCCACTTGTGACAGCAGCAAATCTGGCCCAGAGCCTTTCTCGAGAGGAGCCTTGTCTTTGGCTTCCTCCTCCTCCACATCGTGTGTCAGCTCTGGCACCAGCTCAGTGTGAACTGAGAAATTATTAACACAGGCAGACTGACCTGAATTTAGCCTAATTGCCTGATCTTAGATGTGTTCAGATTTAGGTAACGTGAGGTTTCAGTTTGTTATAACTGCCTGTAGTTTAACTTGAGTGATTCTCAAATCTGCAAGGGCCAAGCCAGAAGCATTAGAGGCAGGAACTTCTGGGTGTCTCTGTGAGCCCTTCTGTCTCATTTCCCATGAACATTCCTCTAATAGCTCTCCAATCCACAACATGGATTTTTTTCCAAAAGACTTCCATATCAGCAGATGGAATGTGATCATTGAGTCACAGCACAGAGTCAGAGCAACCTTAATCCAAGTCAATCAAGCCCTTTTTACAGCCAGACAGGTATTTTAATAAAATTTTACTTGGCTATCTGTACAAATACATTCAAGCATAATTTAATTGCCTAATTTAATGCACATAGTAAACAGACATTACTTGCAACTGACAGCACCAGGTGGACTGAACATTTCTCATTCAAACCAGACATGTAGCACAAAACTGAAATACAGAAATAAATGTAAGAGCAGAGATAGTGTAGAGGAAAAAAAACATATTTTAATTATGGGGTGTCCACTTTCTGTAACAGATTGTCATTCCAAATAACCCCATCTTAATCAACCTGCCAACTTGCTTGGGAAACAAACCAGCAGCTGTACACCCAGAGCTCTGCTTATCAGGCATACAGGTGTCCTTGTTTGCATGCTGCAGTTATCCTGAGGTTCACTCCAGTGTCAGGGTTTATATTCTTCCTTTTTTGGAGGAATATAAAAAATCCTCATTGCCCAGAAAGAAAATATCCTGTCTGCTGTCAAGAATGACTGCAGCCTCAGGTCAAAGGAACAGAGGTTGTTTTAAACAGCATCCAGTGGAGTGATGCAGCTGGTGCTGCACTGGCTGGGATGTTTCTTTTGAGGTACAGTGGAAGAAGAGAATCAGATTCTATGGTTTTGTGTGGAGAAGGTAACAGTGCCTTCTGAGCATCACCAAAATGCCCAGGGAGACTGAGACATGCATGTTCATGTGGGGGATCAGTAAAAGAGTAATCACAAGGAAACCATGGGTAAGGATGACAGAGATAACACTTAGCTAAGCAAAGAGCAGTAACTATTTACTATAAAGGATGTAGAAACAGATACCACCTGGAAATGGAGATAAACCACCATGACCTGAAAGATTTTTAAAGATTCAGAACTCAGCTTAGTCCAACCCACAGGAATAGCTCAGCAAATGTTTAAACTCAAGGATGGCAGTTGGATTGCTGCCATAAATCTCATACATCTGTTAGAGAGGGGGGAAAAAATGTGTTGGTTAACTTGAGAAAATAAGCCTAGATTTACATGAGTTCACGTAGAAAACAAGATTATCTCAAGATTAGAGACTTAAACAGGTCATCCTGTGAGATACAGTTGGAAAACAAGCTTTCATTTGGTCTTGTTAAAAGTGAATAGCATGTTTTGCCAGAGTTCCTATGAAGATGTTTTGGTTCAGGGACCAAAACAGAAGTGGTTTGATGAAATCAACTCTCCTTTATTTGTCCTAGTTAGATTTTGAAAAAAAACACAGTTAGCTTTCTTTACAGCAAATGAAATTATAAGGACTTGAAGAACAAAAAAATCAATTCATTTTCAAAAATAATTACAATAAAATAAAAAGTTCTGAGTAAAAAATCAATGACCAAATATTCCTTGAAGTAATACATGCAGCTAAATTAATGGATTTTTAAGGGATAAAATTAAAGCTTCATAATCTGAGAGTCCTTCACATGTTTGACAGACTTTTCTAATTGAATGGAGATAAATACAAGTTTGGAAGAAAAAATGTCTTATATTTTCAAGTTCATAATCAATAAAACTTCTGTTAGAAGTTACTCTGGTGCTTGGGTCCACCTTTTCAGAATTTAAATGAGCACTCTGCTGAGGGAAGTCAGATACATGGGCACTTTCTGGACAATCTTGAGTAGGAAACAGGTGACACAGGGAGTGAATTAAAGAGCTTTACTAATGATGCCCTTAGAGGATGTAGGTTTGCCCCATGGCATGAGCTGAGGATGTAAAATAGGTATAGCAAACACAACTATGCTGGGAGAACAATGCCAATGAAGTAACATGCTCCCAAAAAGCTCAAAAAATAAGCAGACGTTGATTTCAATAGAAAAATTAAGGGAACATAAAGAAAAAAAGAAGGGCAGGGCAACAATTTTGAATGGATTTGTCAACTGTTTTAGAGAAAGAGAAAAAAATCAAAATGGCTTGATTCATACAAAGCTGATATCCTGGAAAAATGTAGATAAGGACTTCTGCTCTGAAATAAGATTATTTAAGTTTGTACAAGAGAGTAGAGAATGAGGTCAGCTTGGCATGTTCAGTAGAAATCTGTCTCGTAGGCAGACACTGCAGTTTGGAGAAAGCTATTCTGAACCTCCTTTAGTTTAAAACTCAACTTTAATCCCCTTGTTTCTAAGACTGGACCCAAACTTATTTCACTTCTAATCCAAACCCCAGAGCTGCTCAGCCCCTATGAAGAGCTCTAGAAGGCGGCTAATTTGTATTCAGGTTTCCCTGCATACCTGCCAATGCGGTTATAAAACATTCACATGCGCATACACACATGTACAGATACCCTCTGTTTATACACAGGCATATGGGCTCTGGGGCTCTGCAGCTGTGCACACACACACACATATCTCTCAGGAATACTCTGTGTGCTTAACAACGCCTCTGTTTGGCTTTTTAGGTCCTTAGCTACCCTGCAAATTATTTTTTCCCTTATTTAAAATTTTACTTGCGGTCTAAGTCCACTTAAGTGAACTTAACACTTAACTGAAGTGTTACTATAAAGTGGTCATTTGGGAATTTTTCTCCATCTTTTGATGACTTTTTTTTTGTATTATTTTTTGTATTATTTGATTAACTTACAGTTTTATTTGACTTGAAAATAAATATTTGCCTAAATCTGAAAAAAAACCTTCAAATTTGTTTTATAATTGAAACCCATCCTATATTCTGTACATTTTCTTCACAAGAGCAGTGACTTGCTGGAAATCACTAGCCTAAAAGGGATCCTGTATCAGGCCAAAACTACAGCATACATGATCTCTGTCATGGTTGATAGCTAAAGGTTGGGTTCTAGAGCTTAAATATTGTTTGGCATACCCTTGGTGGCAAGGAAGAAACAAAAAAGACCAGCAAAAATATTCTCTTCTATTTGTTTAGTTCATACAATATCGCATTTTCAGACTGGAAACTATGCAGAAAAACAAAGTTTTTGATGAATATATGATTTAAATGTAGGCAATATTAATGAAATATAGCAAAATAGTTTGAGGGTGTTTTTTTTGATTTTTTGTCCTTCTTTTTTTCTTTTTTTTCCTTGAGATAATGGGGCAAAATGCTGTTTGAACAGAATCAGTGTGTTAAAGATGGCTTCCATCCTTTCAGAATGTACAGTCAAACTCACAGGTCCTCCCCTGTTATGTGCTGGGATAAACTTAAGAGAAAATGTAAGTACCTTTCTAGATAAAACCACTCTGTCCTCTGTAAATATAAATTTATTTTAACAAAGGTTTCTTTCAGTAATATAAATAATGATAAAAGTAATGGAGTTGCCAACATTGACTTGGTTCAATATCTGGGACAAGTATTCCCTTAGGTAAAGCCAGTAAGCCTTCTGAAGGCAGCTATTACATTATTAATCCTATCACTCCTGAAATGCTTTATTCCATTTTTCACCAGTGTCAGCATGCAGCCCACCTTCACACCTCAAACTGGGGATCCAGCATCAGGCATTTCCTAATGGTGTTTAAGTGCAAGGGATTTAGTTTGCTTTACTTAGCCTGTCAGAGTCTTCTACAGAATTTCCTATCCTCAGCTGCTGAAAAACCTTCCATATGGCTTGGAGAGTAAAATGTTATCTTTGTACTTCCCAATATGCCACTTACAAATATCTTGGTTTAAAGTTGTAGCTTCTGAAGAAGTTTGTTTATCTTTTTAAAGAAACCTGACTTTATGTAAAATCTCTATTTTTCTGGGGCACCATCCCCCCCTTGCTTGCTAAAGATATGGTGCCAAACTGAGGCTGAAAACACCCTGAGAAAGGATGACTTGTTTCCAAATTTTCCATCTAGTTTTCTTTTTCTGATACAGGCCTAGGGGATTTCCTTTTGTAAACCTCAAGGCAAACAGGTGTTTTGCATTAAGCATGGGTTTGGATAGAGCTCTGGGACTCTTTCTGGCTAGTAATTAACAGGACCAAATCCATTCCTTTAGGGGAAGATTTAACAGGTGAGCCACTCTATGGAGCATCTGCTCCCAGTCTCATGACAGAAATGCTGAGAGAATTTGGTTTGCTCATCCTGGAAAAGAGAAGGCTTAGGAATGATCTAATTGTGGCCTTTCAGCTCCTGCAGGGAGCCCACAAGAAAGATGGAGAGAGATCATTTCCAAGAGCCTGGAGTGAAGGACAAGGGGGAATGGTGTTAAACTGACCAAGAGTGAGTTTGTAGGTTTAGATTAGAGGTTAAGAAAAAATACTGTGAAAGTGGTGAGACCCTGGCACAGGTTGGCCAGAGAAGATGTGGAAGTTTCATCCCTGGAAGTGCTCAAGGCCAGGTTAGATGGGCTTTTGAGCAACCTGGTCTAGTGGCCCAGGGCAGGGGGGTTGGAAGGAAATAATCTTTAGTGTCTCTTGCAACCCAAACCATGCTGTGATTCTGTGGAAGATTGCTTGATTCCCCCTCCATGCAGCTCTCTTCCTGAGACAAAGGACAAGTGTTTGAGGCCAGTGAGGTTATCTCTCATCTCCTTCCTTGTGATATAGCATTGATGGCTCACCACACAATGGCTATGGTGTGGTTTATGACAGAGTTACTGTGCCAGGGAATCACTGCGAGCAGAGCCCACCACGAGTTCATTCGCTCTCTTCCTTTGTTCTGCTTAACTCCAGGCTCACCACATGATATATTTTATAAACTGTACTTCAATGGGAATCACAAATGGGTGGCAAATGACAATAATTATTTTGTGGTAATCATTAAATTCTCAGCCATAGAGGAAGTGGTGAGACAATGAGATGTTTTCAAAGAAAGTATGTGGATGCATAGTCCTGTGAAACATGCAAATAGGAATGTTCAGCCAAAAAACCAGTGTTTGGTTTAATAAAATCATTTATGATTTGCAGGCAAAACTGCTGGTCCCTAAATGTGCAAGAACAGAATGTCTACAGACGTTATCTGGCTTCAAAAAATGAAAGGTTTAAGACAATGCCAGCAGGGGTTGTGCTTATCATGTTGGGATTTTTTTTTTTTCCCCAGAAAGTTAGTAGTTCTAATATGCATCCTGTGCAGGTTTGAAGCAGAGGATAAATTTGGTCAAAATGAGACTTTCTCAAATCTGTTACAGTGGCAAAAACACTGAAATTAAAATGGGTCTGCAACTATTTCATTTGGCATTTAAGGTGGAATATTTTATTACAATTCTAATTATGTTTCAAGGTTTAAAAGACAGTTAAATTATGCTAATTGAGACATTCAGGATGACAAAAGTTTCAATTGTGAAATCTGCTCTTTCTCTGAAAACTACTTAGAGTAAAGCAATATTTGGTTTCTCCTGATGTGGCTTTAGATAGTTCATATCAAATGCTAAATTAAATGTCAATAATCCTTAAGGAGCCTATCTTAGTCACACTTTTTTAATCAAGGTTTCCAATGTGATCTTAAGGTCCATTTGTTCCCAGAATATAATGAGAATTGTACAAATCTCATGCATTGCCAGGCAGAGTTTAGCACAGGGGTTTCATTTATGCTTATTTAAGCTGCATTTTAAGTGGTTCATGTGAAAGTTTTGATTCCAACAAAAGCTATAGAAGCCAATGGATTTTTAGTTGTAGCTTTCAGAAATACAAAGAAAACCTCATGAAAAACACCTCACAAGCTAAAAAACAGTCATCATACTTTAAAATCAAATATTTTAAAATATTTCCTACAAAAATGACAGAAAGGCAAACGCAGATTTTATTATGGAAAATGTAAATCAGTTAATGATCAATGTTTTAAGCAGAATGTCCCTATCAGATAATGATTCATTAAGGCTGTCTCAGTGAAGGAGGTTATTGATAATTTGATACCTCATATCCACTATCCTAATCATTATTGTCAGAAAGTCTATTAAAGACCATAGGTCATGGATCTAAAATTAAGTATGCCACAAAAAGAAAAAAAAATTGAGCAAGGGAAAAGGACTGACATTCTTATAGATTAAGATTTGCACTGAAATGTATTGTATCAATTAATTTTGCTAAATTATTATTTGATAAAATAAAGCTACTTTCTCAAGTGAAACATTTCTCTTTTAGAATGAACCAGAAGTAGAAGTTGAAATATTAAAACACATGAATATAAGTTGGAATAGAAAACCACAACTCTGACTGTTTTTTTATCCTGCTATGTTGGGGACCTACCTTCAAAATGTATTTCTACTATAGATTATGCTGGAGTATTCAACAAAGTAATAAGATACACTGTTGGGCTTTTTTCCTCTTTTCCTCTTGAAGCATTCTAGATTTTGGACAACTCTGCTCACTCTGCTAAATAAGAAGTTGAGAAGTTGTGCTCATATGCCTCGTTTAATCAAACTAGGTTAAAGTCAAAATGGAAGTATTACCATTTTCTTTTAAACAAAATAAAACATAAAAATTTACAAGTATGATGTCTTTTGTTGTCTATTAAGACCGAGATGGTGAAGAAAATCATGCCTAAATCCAGTCTAAACCAGAGATCACCCTTGTCATCTTCATATTTCAGCCTTTAACCTATATCACTTAAAAAGCCCCCTTAGACTGGGACTCAAACTCATGGCATGTCATTTTCCAAAAGCTGAATTTACAGAGGACAACATTTTCTATCAGTGCTGCTATGACAGCTTTTTTACTGGGATTGCCTGTAGATTCCTTCTGGGTCTGAGCCTCCTCTCATCCCTTCTCTCCACTGCTCTGTTTCCTGATTTGAACATTCAGAAAGAGATCTGAGCCCTCCTCTCACTCACCAGTGGTTGGCTCCTTTGGAAAAGCCTGGGTGATGCCTGTCCAGAGAGGACTAGGACACTAAGCCAGGCTTGGCCAGGCTGTGACCAGTGTGCCCCTTGTGAGGCTGAGGGGGTGACACAGCACCAAGCTGGCATTTTCACATGAGCCCTGAGCTTCTACATCAGCTTATACAGATTACAGATGTCACACAGGCTCATGGCTGGCATTAAAGGCAGCAGCTGCTGTCTGAGTGCAGCCATGGACTAATTCAGTCTTTGAAGGGAACTGTGACAAGTTTCAACCGGAGAAGAGGCTTAACCACAAAAATCCAAACACGATCTAATGTATTGCAGCAGACAACGCTGTCCAAAGTGTGTCATAGCTCTCTGGTTTTCTGTTTGGTGAGAGGAAATAGCTCAAGTGCCTGCCACAACCCAACAGCAAAGGTGATGGGAGTTGTGGTTGCAGGAGAGAAAGAAGCACAGGGAGATTCAAGCACATACTGAAGAAAGGGCTGGAGAAGCTGAAGTAATGGGACAACCAGCATTTTCCCTTTGAGTAACAGTGAAATCAAGCCTAGGTGGCTGGACTCACATCTTTGGGGCTGACCTGACATCTCCAGCTTGTGTGACTCTGTACTGGAGTCATCAGATGCCACAGTTTGGGCAACTGTTGCTACCACCATTTGGCTAAGGAGCTACGGGCTATGAGATCAGGAAATTTCCATCTGAGCCCCACAGAGCTAATTTTGCAGAGGTCTGGGTGCTACCAGGTGGTGATGGCAGGAGCTGAACTCCACAGACATTGTGGGTCTGGGGCATGTTACCAACCCACAGAGCAGAGTGTTCAGCTGAGGCTGCAGCTACATGAGCAAACCATGCAATGTTGAACAGTTTTGTTCCCCTACTAATGAGATTTATAAGCACTTTAGAAACTAGGCTGGTCTCTGCCATTTCCTCCCACAAAGGTTTATATTCTTCAACAGGATGGTTGCCTCCAGCACTGATTCAGGAATGCCAGCTGTAATTAAAGGCTTGGAAAAAACAATACATTCAACGTCTTATTCAGGTTGACAAGTGTTGTCCTACCTTGGGAATGTCTCTGAGCCTAATAGGTGTAGCTTTCCATTTGGATTTCCTTGCTGCATCATGTAATATTAGCTTGCTTCTTGCAGGTTTTTGAGACCTATGTTTAAGATAAGCACTTGGTAATCTTGTATTGAAATCATAATAAAATGTCACACTAATTTATTCACTGGGAATATTTTGCCAGCTTCTTGTATTAATTCCCCTCAAAGCTAATTTAGATGCTTGTTGTCTGTGTATTCCACATCTGTCTGTATTAATAATTGTGCAAGTGTCTGAACAAATTAAGACATTTTACAGCATTTAAGCATCCCAAAGATCTTACATTTTCTGTTAAAGTGGAGAGGTTGTACTATAATTTATGGACATTTTCCCATTAATCTCTGAATTGTTTTGGCAGCTACTGCCTAAAAGCAGCAGCTACCTGGCAAGGACAGAATACCTGTCAGGCCATGAAGGGTGCCTGCATTCACTGGAGAGATAAATGGGAGCACTGAAATAGAGTTAAGCCCAGAGAAGGAAGCTCAGACAGACTTGCCAAGCCTGTTTCATTATAGCTTATAGCTTTCATTGGGGCTTAGCAAATGCTGTTAAGGATTCTGTCAAAGCAAACTTACTTTTCCAGACAAGTAGCTCTGCAAAGCCCTAAGGTGCCACTGCTAATACTTGAGCTTGTTTACAGTAGTGTTTTTTTTTTTTTTTTTTGGATAAAATGTACAGATACTCTAATAAATAGCCCAAGATTTCTTAAAATGTGTTTTCTAATATGAAACATCTAGGAAGGTTTTTAAATTTTTTACCTTTTCTGTCCAGCTGTAGTGAAAACACAGATTATTTCTTAAGGTCTGTCATTTATAAAGAAGCATATTTTCCACATACTTTGAAGGCAGAAAAGTATATATCTTTCAAGTTCCTATGGTTGTTGTAATTTTGCTATATAGAATCTTAATTCATTCTCATCACTGGAGGCACATATCATGGAAAGCATTTCTGCAACTTTAGCTGCAACTTTTTTAATGTCTAGAACACATGATTATGGTGTTTAAACTTCTTTGAGAAGAAAAAAACAAAAATCAAAATGAGAAGACTGACTTAGAGATATAATTTCAAATTTTGTGTGCTTGCTTATTTAAAGTATTCTTTTAGGTTCTTACCTAGTCACTTAAAACATGTTTTATTCATTAGTTAATTCCTGTTCAAGCCAGAGATCCAATCAATCACAGCATAATTAGGAAAAAAGTAATCAGTTGAAATAAAGAAGCTTAAAATTTAAAGGAAATTTAAGAAATATTTTCTTACAGAGAAAGGAGAAAAATTAATATGGAAATGATAACTGTTTAAAGTTGTGTATTATACCATTTCTTTTAACAACTTATTGAGATTTGACACTAAATAAAGAAACTTTCTGACTTGGTTACACTTTTGCTGAGAACTGATTTAAGAACATCCAGTTACAGTTCAGCAGAAGACAACATAACACCTGCAAAGCTTCAAGATGTCTTGTATCATTGTGGATAGATTTATTTATTCCTAACTGGAACTAAAGAAGCAGGTTTTCCATTGTTTTTTGCTAATCATATAATGATGATTTACAACCAAGTGAAAATAAGACCACAGGTTCTACATTGGAGTCTTTTCCTCCATGCAAATTTACAGTGGTATTTTCCCAGTCATAGTTAACCAGGCCCTAAATGTAATATAATGCACTGGGAACAGCTGCTTTGAGAGACTCTCCCATACTCATGTATTTACAATCCACATGATTAAGTGGATTTCATGTAACAACTGTATTAATGGACTTAGTTACAAAACATTTGTGGATCGTGTAACTGTTATGTCATTATATGCTAAACGAAGCTTAGTTGTGAGCCTCAGATCTTTAATCCAAGATCAACTCTTCCAGCTCCACAGAGGTGTTATTTGCATTATTTTCCATTTGGATCAGCCTGTGATCTGACTACAGAGTTAACAATCCCTTGCCCTTAATTATTCTCCCTCCTCACTTCCAAGCCGTTTTGGACACTTTTTTCAGTCACCACAAGACACTGGAAATTTTGTTTCTTATTGCTCATTCAGGGATCTCATTGCTCATATCTACTAATAGGCAGTATTGCCTTTTCCCTAGCACAGGTTTGCAGCAGTAATGTGGCCTTTTGAACTGATGAAGAAGGAGAGAAGGAACTAGTTGACCTAAGAGACCTCTTTCACCTCTAATTTCTATGGGAAAAGAAAAATACAAAAAGTTCACTGACCTAATTTGCAATGTTTGCTGTCAAATAATGATCCTGTTACTAGGTTAGTGAAGAAAATACTGAGATGCATTGCAATTCTGCTTAGAAAATTATCCAATAAGCACTTTGCATTTGCAAGTTCTATAGAACTTTACACTGTATGGAAGCATTTGTATTTAAACTGTGCATTCAAGAAGGATCCATGAACATACTGAATACTTTCAAATCCATTACAAAACTCCTCATTATGTACCATGTAGTAACCTCAGACCTACCAAAATTAAGCACATGCTCTTACCCAAACTGATCATAAACAAAAGTAAAGAATACCACTGAAGCTTATTTTAGTCAATATTTTGGGTATTAAAAAAAAAAGAACCCTATATGTATCCAACAATGGTCCACAAAAGAAAAATAAAAAAGCAATCATTGAATTGCATCCCATGAGAGGAAATTTAGCCAAAATTGATCTGGATAGCCAAATTTATTATTACATGAAGTGAATGTACACTGAAATTTGATTATAGCAAGTGTGCCATCATTCCCTTTTGCAAGATTGAGCACGGAACAGGACAGCCTTGATGAAAGGAATCGATAGCATTGAAAGCAAAATTGGAGGGCTGTCAAATCATCTTAATTTGTATTTTCTGAATGAGTGCAGTGAGATTGCTTGATGCACATGCTAATAACCAAATTAGTGCACTTTCAACTCAGTACAGAGTCAAGCCTCTATAAAACTTAAACAGTATTGCTAAAAAAGAAGAAAAAACCCTTAAACCTACATGAAGTAGAGATACCACAACATACAGGCTGTACTTTGAAATTTTAATTGACAGAGCTGCATTTCTCTTAATTTTGTAGACATGAGGATATGTAAACTGCAACTTCACATCTGTTAATAGACAGGTTGACTAGAAATTTTCCTTCTCCCACGACTGGAAATATAATCTGTTCAACAGGCACACACACATATATCCACAACACGCACATATATGCACAACATGGCAGGAATCGACCTGTGAGGGTCTTTGAAATCCATCACTCAGAAGTTCATAATACAGAATTTCTTTGAGCTATTTCTCATGAAATTTCCTCAGAAAGGTTTGAGGGTGTTTTCAAGGTCAGCTGAAGCCATCCTAAAACTGAATTGCCTTCAAATCCTGCCTCCTCACATTTCCTCTCAACCTCCTCTATGCAAAGCAAGGCAGCTGTTGCAGTGTCCAGGAAGTGTGGAGACAAGGAGGCAAGGTGACAAGGTGCTAAAGGTTGTGTGGCCATGTGTCACCCACCACACCTAGGGAAAAATTCAAGACACATTCATAAATCTACAGATTATTCAGCAGTAACCTGAGTTCTGCTTTGATTATATTTGTGTTGCTTTTAACAGCTTTCCAGTGCCTCCCCTAGCAGATGTTCCTCTTCACACCCTGTGCATGCAGGACCCTCCTGAAGATCAGCCTGGGGAAGCTCAGAAGTACAGATTAATGATGTTCAAACTTTCCTCTGACCTTCTTAAAGGCACATTTGAAGTTATATTTTACTCTTTCCAGCTTTGAGTAGTGCCGTATTTTCACAAGTACAAGCTTTGAGAAATATATTCTTTAAGTATAAAAAAAGAATCCGTGGATGCAGCACAGAGAAGAGTCAGGGTAAAACCTGGAAAAGAGCATCTCAGCAGGGAGTGTCTGCATCTCTACCTGCCTTAGAACATGAACATAAGAACTGTCACCCAGCACCAACACTGCACCCACCCCTAAACAAACAAATGAATCACACTGTTACAAGGGCACAGCAGTAAAGGGAGATTTTTAGGCACTCTGCTTATATAATTAGTAAAAAGGTTGCAGATAAACTAATGGTTGAGGACAATGACTCAGCCTAATTCAGGACTTTCATAACAGGTGGATCCAGGAATACAATGGATTGAGCAATGTTGTGCTCTATGCTCAAGCTTGAAGAATGTGAGGCTAAAATTTTATTACTCTATCACAGATAGCTAACACAGGAAAAACTCATCTTGCACTTATTAAGTAGGTTCAAAAAAGAAGACATTTTATAATAGTCCATAAGACAGCAAAACTGTACTTTTCATGTACAGTTGCAGATGACAATAAGGACTCTCAAGTCTCCTCTTTTTCTCAGAAAATTGCTGGTAAGTTATGTTCAAATCTAAGATCTTTATCTGCATGTGTTGCTTATTATTGCTATTTCTTTTACTGTTTTGGGGGTTTTTTATCTGAGCTTGGGGAAAACATACTGATGGACTTACACACACAGTATCCCTGAATTAGGACATGGCTTCTTGTGGAGTTAAAGAGACAATCTGCTAATTCTACCCATATGACAGAGGAGTAAGGTGAGAGCACTAAGCATAGCAACACAGCAAAGGTGGACAAGAAAAAGCTTTTCTCATGCTGAATCCAGTAAATGGACAGATTATATTGTAATTTATGAGGCAATGCTGCTGCACTGCAAACCTGGGAAATTATAAAAAACATATGGAGCACCTTCAGCTGTAACATTTGGATTTGGCCACAAGAATGATGCCCTTGATGGTTATTGTGAGCCAGGCACTTGTTTTTAATCTGTGATTCCTCTGTAACAATAGATTGCTGAGAATGGATAACAATATGGAGCATTAGCTTGAAAGTCTGTCAGCTGACTGAAAATGGTGTTTGGATTCTCAGGCTCTCAGGAAGTAAAGCAGGGTATTTATTATTTATTTTAAAATAAGGCATGGAAGCAAGCAGCCTGACATTTATTGCATTTAAAATACAGCAATGCACTTGTGACCTGTTCAGCTGCCTCCACGTGGGTGTATAGTGAGAACACCAACTTGTCAACTATCATGAGTTCAGGATGAACTTTGTACTCATTTTTATACATACAGGAAAATTATCCCATGCAGGGTTAGGCACTTGCATTCCCACTCGTACAACTCTTTTCATAATAACATTATCCACTGCTGGTGATACAGATATAAACCTGCCCCAAAACAAGTTCTGCACTTCACTTGCAGTTTGTACAGAAGCAGATATTTTTTATCTCATTGCTTGGTGCCAATACAGTGAAAATTGTTCCTCCAGGGACTCAGGGTGATGATAGTCTGAGCCATTAATCACCATTGTTGGTGACACAGGTTCTGAGTATATGAGAAGGTTCTAGCCAGCTCCCAAACTACCAGCATCTGCAGTTTCATTGTCTTCTCATGAATGAAGCAATTTGATCCAGAACTTACACAGATTAGCTAGGAAAACATTTTTTATATGACAATAAGAAAAAAAGCAAAACAACCCAAAACTCAGTATAATTATAAAAATTCCTCCCAGAGGATCAGCCCTTAAATTTGCTAGAAAGCTCATGTGACAAGAAGACAGTATTTTACCTGCTGGTCATATCAAATATACCTGCTGAGCTATTTAAAATACAGCATCTGTACTTGGATACTCTGATTACTGAAGAACTATGGATGCTACTCTTACAAAACAGATGAGCTCCCTATATCACAATTTCAAGTGTAAGAGTTCATCATCATCATTAACTGATGACATCTGTTAGGCTTCTGTGTCATTTATTAAGATGATATTTAATTTAATGTGCCTATTATCAGTAGAGAAACCTTTTTTACCATGAATTTAGACATATGAGCAGACAACTTTTAGCTACAATGATGTTCTTTGGCCCCCTTAAGTTCAGTTAGAAATTCTTTTTGCCAGTATTGTCATTAATTGCATTCGACCCATGAAGTCATTCAGTATCTTCATTTATTTAATTATAAAGTACTTCCCTAAACTCTAGTTTTAGAACATTTCTCAATCAAAGTGATGGGTGGAACAGTTTCATTTGTACAAAGTCAAATTTTAATCTTGTGGTCAAACATTTAAATAGATTAGAGCTTCCACCCCTTGCAGGAGCTGAAATGAAGGGCTGCCTTTTAGTGACCACGGATGGTGCAGAAGAGAAGCACCTTAATTACATTAATATTTGCTGCAGCAGGCTGATACTGGTGCCTGCAGAAGCAGTGATGCTCACAATATTGGTCTCAACAGATATGCAAGATATTAATAGCCATACTTGCATATCAGCAGTGGCAGAGAAAAGTTTCCTCTTACTAGCTCATAGGTTGGGCTCAGTAAAAGGAAAATCAGTGAAAGACTGAAAATAAAAGATAGAGGTAACAGAGGTTGTAAAACTCCTGTCCAGTTCTGTGGTATTTGTCTGTTCTGCTGGTAAGTCAGAAATAGAAATTCTGTAAATTTTTGCAAGGTGTGTTCTCATCCACAAGCAGAATGAGCTACTCTGGGAAAGTAACTTCAGGTTTCAGTTGTTTACATGGAACATTGATAGAGCCTTAAGGAAAAGGTTCATTTACCTCGGGTAGCTTGGAAGAGAATCTCAGTGAAGCCTGCAGTGATTTGCAGCATGGTGTGTTCTGTGATGGCAGAGATGCAAGAGATGCAGTTTCACCCCATGGCCTTGTGTTCACAATGTCATACTTTTTCTGTGGTTGTGGTAAAAACCATGTGTGTGCTTATAGAGCTTCAGCAATGCCCACAGTGCTCTGATTTATCTTCTATTTCTCTAAAAAGATGGAATCACTCAGTCCAGTTTGACTAGCTGTGGTGATAACCTTTGGCAATACTATGCCTCACTGGAGCAGCAATCCCTCTCTGATGATGGAAGAAATTGTTTAGTCTGAGTTCTGATACCTAATAATTTGTTCAGCTGTACTTTCAAACTTACATATGACAACTGATTTTTTTAAAGCAGCTACCTATTCTTTTGTCATTTGCAGGTTTTTTTAGTCACTTAACCTCTTTTGCTATACTGACAAAACTGTTGAAATTCAGCTTAATTTTTCTTAGCCCCCTCCTTAAATTTCTGAGCTGGGAACAAAGCTCTGTCTTGCATATCAGTGTGGAGAATGATATCAAACTAATGTTCAGTTGTAGAGTCTTTTCTTTTATAAAACTCCTTAACTGTGGGCATATAATTATAAAAAAACTCCAAAACATATATTCACAAAGTTACATGATGCACCTTAGGCTTACTCAAGGTTTAGGAAAATATGCAGAATTCCAGGCTTAGAAGAAACACTCTCATTACTAGTCAAGGGCACACAGACAGGAAACAAGCACTCAGAGCATTTAATGACAGAGGAGCAGGAAGGGCAGTGCACGGCAGAAGCTACAGGTGCAGCAAAAAAATTTCCTAGATCAGGATTTCTGATTCTGTCTTTCCTACAGAGGATCCAAGCAGCACTTTCAGTTATCCAGAGCCAATAATAGACCCTAGTGCATATTGTGTTTAAGGAACTGGAATTTGCAGTTCAAAAGGTCAGGCAAAAACTAAACTCAAAACTCTGAATTTCAGGAAAGCAAACTTTCAGCTCCTCAAGGAGTTAGACAGTAGGATCCCCTGGGAAACATCCTTCAGGGACAACAGAGCAGAGCAGAGCTAGCAAAACCTTAAGGCACTTTCCATAGAGTGCAAGAGCTCTCAAACCCCTGGTGTAAGAAACCAGGAAAGGAAGACAAGAGACTGGCACAGACGAGTCAAAACCTGCTGGTCAAACTAAAGGGCAAAAAGGAATTTCCCAGGCAGCAGGAGCAGGAACACCATAGGAAGAGTGTAGGGGCACAGCCCAGTTGCATAAGGATGGGGTAGGGAAAGGCAAAGTATGGATGGAGCTGAATTTGGCAACAGATGCAAAGACTAATCAAAAAGGGTTCTATAGGTGTGCAAGCCTGAAAGAGAAGGTCAGAGAAGGTCTAGTCCTGGGATAAGGAAGGCTGGCAAACTGGTAAATAGAGATGAGGAGAAGACTGTGTCATTCAACAGCTTTTTTTTCCCCTCAATCTTCACTGTCAACCTCTACTTTAAAAATACCATTCAGTGGGAGTCCCCATTGACTAGAAAATGGAAAATCAAAACTCCATTAAAAAAAAAACAAAAAACAAAAAACAAAAAAAGAGTTAAAAAGCAAAATCCTGGGAACTACTGCTTTTTCAGCCTCACCTCTATGCCTGAGAAGATCGTGAAACAGATCCTGTTAGAGGCTATGCTGAAGCACATGGAGGACAAGGAGGTGATTCAAGACAGTTTTACAGGACATTTTTTACCAAGGGCAAGTCCCACCTGACCAGTCCAGTGGCCTTCTATGATGTCTACTTCTGTGGACANGAAGATCGTGAAACAGATCCTGTTAGAGGCTATGCTGAAGCACATGGAGGACAAGGAGGTGAGTCAAGACAGTTTTACAGGACATTTTTTACCAAGGGCAAGTCCCACCTGACCAGTCCAGCGGCCTTCTATGATGCCTACCTCAGTGGACAAAAGAAGAGCTATGAATGTCATTTATTGGTACTTCTATAAAGCCTTTGACTCAGTTCTCTACAACACCTAATTTGGAGTGACATGGATTTGATGGATGAACTGTTTGATGGGTGAGGAATTGGCTGGATGGTTGCATCCAGAAGGGAGTGGTCAACGGCTCAGTGTCTAAATGGAGATGGGTAACAAGGGTTGACCCTCAGAGGTCCAAACTGGGATCAATATTCTTCAATTATTTAATGTTTTAATATTCATAGACAGTGGGATGAAGTGCCCTCAGCGAGTTTTGAGGTGCCACGAAGCTGAGCAGTACAGTTGACATGACAGGGATGAGATGCCATCCAGAGAAACATGGAGGAGTCTCATGAAGGTCAAGTGCAGCATGCTGCCCTGGGTACAGGACAATCCCAAGAACAAAAAGAGTTTGAGCAGAGAATGGATTGAGAGAAGCCCTGAGGAAAATAGCCTGGGGTGCTGGCTGACAGGAAGCTCAATACTACTCAGGAAGGTGAGCTTACATCCCAGAAAACCAACCATGTCGCGGTTGGATCAACCATCCATCCAAAGAAGGGTGTACAGCATGTTGTGGGAGGTTGCAATAACAATAAACCAGAATAATGCTAGGAAACAAGTCATAAAGGCTGCTTTTAAAGTTTTAATATTTCCATAGGATGAGTTGATAATTAAAACCCCACAAATTAAGTATTTATATAAAAAAAAAAAAGACAAAATGTGGATTTTTGAAAGATCTGTGGATCAAAATTTGTTGTCATTTCATTTCCTATTATTTATCTGTTCCTCAAATCACTCTTTTCCCCACCACCTAAAAAAGCATTAGAAAGTGCCAGTTTTCTGTTGTCACCAAGTCTGTCCACCTATCTGTGCACTAAGTCTTTGTTAACCAACTATAGACTTACCATGGTAAATTTTTTAATTTAAGTGACCCATTGAATTCTCAGCAAGAAGAGGAAAGATTTCAAATTAGTGTACATTTTGCATTCTTTCAGTCAGCATTTTGGATTTCTTTCATGACCACACCTGTCTAAAGTCTTGTGAAGCTTTGCTCCATTACTAGGATTTATTGCACAGGGAGTTTATGTAGCTATTACAGTGACAAAACTGAAATGATCACTTACATTGTCATTCTAAGAGACAGCAAATAAAATGGCTGGGTGAGGTCAAAATGCTCCGACCCAAAATAAACAGAAACTATCCAGATTTTCTTTTGCACTCATTCTTCATTAGCTTGCTTCTGAAATAATGTAAATCGTTAAATGAGACCCCTAGTAATGCATACATCCATAAATATCATTATTCCCTGATGTTTCTTTGCTTTATCAACAGGATACAGGGAACAGTCCAACTGCTCTTCCTTGGCAATTTTGTGAAAGATTTGAATTACACGAAGTACACTGGCAAAAGAAAGCTAATTTGAAGCAATTGATGAAATGGACTTGGCTTTCATAATCAAGACCTAACTTCAGGAACTGAGAAAGCTAAAATTATCATGCTGTGGTTTTCATTTTTGTGAGTATTTAAGGTAGATATTATGGCAATCTTGACAGACATTGTAATTCCATTATCTACAGTCTTGTGTGTGAGCCAGCTGTCTTGCTATTTAGGCTCAGCTTACATAACTGAGAAAGCAGCTATTCGCCAATGATAATATTTATTTTCCCTGTCCTTTTTCCTTCTATTTATCTTCATAATATTATTTTTCTTTCTTGCTCTTAACCTCAGTGGTTGTACTTGGGATTTGAAAATAAGGGATGCTTTAGGACAGAGATTGGGTTTATATATAGTGAATTTGGGCAATAATAAATCCTCCAGATTAAAAGTGCTGGGATGCAGTTGCAGCAGATCTTCTCTTTGGTTTTCCTGTACTAGCCGAGTCAAACTAAGATTAGACAATCTTAAGAAAACAAGGAGTCTTTTTCTCCACTGGCACTCTCACCTAAAGTAGCTCATAACTTAATGCTACTGTTAATTGGTGAACATTCTAAAATATGTCAGGACAAGTTTAAATACGAGGCATTAATTGGGATTTGTCCCATATGGGAGTCATCTTGGGCCTGCATAAACAGAGAGATGAGTGAAAAGGCTTCGCTCCTGTTCAAAACGTGACCTCTCTGGGCTTATTTGGGCTCCTGATATAACAGGCACTGAAACAGCTAATGAGCTTGGCACTGTTTCAGACAGCTGGATTAGACTCAGTGATAAAATGCAGCAGAAGGCACCTCTTGGCACAGGTCCCTGTAACTCATCCCGCCAGCCTGGAAATCCAGTGGAGTAGAGGGGTCCTCCAGGCTGGGGTTGGAGGCTCCTTCTGAGTCCGGAGAAACCAAGCCATTTGTCAAAACCACATTTAACTGCACATGCTTATACTGCAAGAACAGAGCAATACATCTACCATAAATCAGCCCCAGCACCGGGCCAAGCTACTGTAAGTTCCTCCCCTGTGAGCAAACACTCTGCCACTCTTTGGAGAGGAGAGAGATATTCACAAACTCAAAGCTGCATTACAAACCACAGGCACAGTATCCACTCATACCCTTTTGACAAGGTGCTCTCACCAGCCACACTTACTTTACACCAGGGAGCATGAATTTTGTATCAATGTGCTTTAAACTACTTGGGAAATACACTTAACAGTTTATGCTCCTGATGTGATATGGGTTGCCAGCATGACAGGGAAATGTTTAAAAACAAGGTGAATACAGATCTTGGGGAATACATCTCTTGGATAACATGCCAGGTTGAGATGCCTCTACATCAGATAAGAATAAATACCAGCAATATTCAGAAAATTGTTTGGCGATTTAAAGAAAATTTTCAATGGTCATCATCTCTGTTGACTTCACTGTTGTGTGCTACCTCATGGACAAAATTTGAGAGAGTATTTTTTGAACAATGGTTTAAATTTAAACTGCAGCAAGCCATTCAGCTAAGCAGCAGTTACATGCAGTAACCTTCTGTGTTTTACAAGATTTTTACTAATTTAAAACTTATGAATGTAATTGGAGAAATATGATACTGTACCAATACAGTAGGAAGGAGCTTGCTTGTTCAGTTATTCCATATGACTGAATCTGCACTGACATTCTCTTGTTCATATATTCTAATAAGCCCTGAGTAGCCTTCTGCTCCTGTTCTCTCTTCTGTACCCTTCCCACTCTACACCCTCCTCTGAAAAATGACACTAGTATGAGATAATGTATTTGCACATTTTGTGCACACAAATAGCAAGAATGTTGAAGAGTGTATTCCTACAGCAAAGAACATGGGTTTTAACCTAACTTGGCTATTATATGGTCCCTGAAAAATATGAAGAGATTTAAAACATTCATCCTGGAGTTCAGTTATGGCAGGCTCACATCGTTTCCCATCCACATTACACTCCCTATGATGTGAAGGGATTCACGGAGCCTTCTTTTCTGCTCCCATTACAATCTTTGTCACTAGGAATGAAGTATCCAAATTTTAATGCCTCATATATTTTGTCAGCTGTAGTGGTGTGCTATACTACTCTGACCTTTTTGATTGGCTTGCCATTTCAGCTCTCCCTATTTACAGCTTCATTAACCTGTGGGGGAGAGGTGGACTGGCTACCAATCAAGGGATGGTCTATTGAAAAGGTCATCGTAGTCCAGCATATTTACAATCCCTACACAAACCAAGTTTGTGCAAGTTGTGGCTGTAGAATTCCCCGTTTGGGGCAGCAAAGTAGCAGCAGTAGGAAAAAATGAAGTGACAAACATCCCAAATCCCAGACATTAGGAAAATGAAAGGAAGCAGAAAAGTCTCCAGATCAGCTTCAGAGAAACGCCACATTTGTTAACCCACAGTTGTTAACAGAAAACATTTGATCTCAACTGGATGACACTACCCAGATAACTGAAATCTACAATTATTACTATTTTGAAGTCAACTCTAAGAAACATACTGTCTGTTTAATATAATCCTGGGAAGCAAGAATAAAAACTGAGCAAGTTCTTTTGCACAGAGAGCTTTTTAAACAGGAAATGTCTGAAGTTTGCCAACATTCTTTGCTGTAAACTTCACTAAACATCATCTTCCATATGAGAAAACATTAGTAATAGTTATGTAATTAGTGCCATTTCAAGATAATTCAAAACTGATTCATAAAACAAACTTCTATTTAGACCACAGAGATAGCACAAAACTTAGACTAAACACTGGGTTTGATAGCAGAGGGCACTGTGCTATAGGAGGCTCTGTCTTTCAGATAAGAAGAAAAACTAAAATAATGACCACTTCTGATCAGGGAGCTTGTTTAGGCATGTTAATCTGACTGACCCGACCAGACTCTAGCTTCTGTAATTACAGGCCCCTCAGAATACCTAATTTTCCCTAAATGTAATTGTTTTGTGGTGGCAGTGGGGCAGAGGGAAAGAACCTCCTTTCCTATGTACCTGAACATTCCTACATGAAGTAGAACAGAATTTCTGGGGTGAAAACACAAAAATTTAATTTTACATGCAGAGGTTTGAACTGGTTATGAAATTATCTGGGAAAGTGAGATACAGTGAAGAAATTTTTAAAAGCAAGATTTCCCCCCTCAATCATCACAATGAATAAATAATGCCAGCTCCAACTAATATGTAATCTGTCTTTGTGGCAAGACACTACTTCTCTCCAGAATTAGAAACAAACTGATTCATTAAATAAACGGATGAATTAGGCATTAATTCTATTACTTTGGTCCATAAGGATGCCACTATGTAAGGTTTTATTCCTCTTCTCCATTCTAAACCTTTCACCACACCTTCAGTCACATCAGCTTCCCACAGTCATTACTAGTACATGTCCAGGAGCTGCTGTAATTTGCCTTTTTATCAGTTACTCTTTATTTAAAGTAGCACTTAGGAAACAACTAATTACTTGTGTTAACGCTTCAGTTTATAAGCAAGAGAAAAATTTGAGCTCCAAAAAAAAAGGCATAAACAAAATTCAGGTAGCTAAAAAATATCAGAATGGCAACTTACAAATAAGGCATGAATTAAGTCAAACATTAATTGCAAAAGTTGTACATGTACTGCACTACCCTTTGTAGCTACCCTTGGAGCATGGACATGTGATCTCATGCTCCTGAAGAAGCCAGGGAGAGAATTCAAATACTTATGTTTCTCTTCCTGTTTAACACATTGAGAATATTAAGGTCCCATTCATTTTGATACTGTTTAATATCCTTCTCTGATAGTCATTTTCTCTTTTTCTCAGGGACACCAACCCACCCTTTCATAAGGTATTTTCATATTTGCTGACTGTAAAAGACCATGCATGATGTGCAAGAAGCAGAGTACAAATGACAGTGAGTCTATCAATGCAAACTATAAATAAACAAAAATCTTAGATTGTACTGACAACACCAGGATTTGAACAAAAATCTTGTCATTGCATGACTTCTCTTTGATGTGTTAGTCACAGAAAATGATTTTAGGAAGTTTTATACTAAGTGGTCATTTTCACTTTATTTACCACAAATTAAAGCTGCAAAATTAATTAGATCCTATTGCTAATCAGAGGAATCTGCTCCAAAGAAATGCTCTGACATATTGGTAACTTGGTAATGTGTTGAATTTCTGTAGGCCAGTAATTTTTCTTGGCTTGCTCTACATAAACATCTAATAGCAAAAGAAAAAAAATAAATCAACACAGTTTTATTGAAGTCTGTGTTGATTTAAGCCATCTGAAGTTCTGGCTCAGTACTGAGATTATTTGTTATTACAAGCAAAGCATACGTAAAATCTAGGATATTTTATCTTTAGAGGCTTGGCTGGAAATGTTGTTCTTGGGTGCATGAAGAAAACTGAAGGCAAACATTTTGAACATGAAAAAAAAATTGCTCAGATTTAGCGACCTCTGAAGAAAAAACCTGATTGATTTAGTCAACTTAATTCTACACCCACGGTTTTGTGTTGTTGCTTATCACACATGCTCTCTTGCATTATAAAAAAGACGAATCCTTGCTTAATTAATTTAATAATGTATTAGCTGACAGTATAATGATTATGATTTCTTTAATTCCCTTGATCATTCTCTTCATTGAATCCTAGAAACGTCTTGGATACATGAGAAACTCCTGAACCTACCCAGCTGTCTGGACTCCAACTAGTAGCCAGTAGACTCACAGAAAAAAACCCAATAAAACCCTAACAACTCAACCCAACAGGATTGCACATGTTACTAAAGACAAAGAGTCAGTAAGTTTATTTTTATTTGTATATTGCCATCCATGAGAAAAGGCAGATCACAGCCTATAGCCTGCTGGGGACAGTCCTTCAATCTGAACTACAGAAGAAGGGGTTCATGTCCTTAGATAGATCAGGTACAGCCATGGATCTGAACTTGCCTTTCCCAGCACAGGTACCTGCAACTCTTTCTTTATCCATCCTCTTCTTCTCTACATGACCCCTCAGGGTTGCCAAGACACAAATGAATGTTAAATACTGCTGCCAAATCTTTTATGAAATGAACTGATTGTAGACAAATGCCAGTTCCTGAGGGGAAGAGTGTTTGCCATAGCTTGTGGTGTCCCTGAGGACATTAGGGAACATAAGGGAGCAGGAGGTACTAAGGTACCTCAGAAAGGCAATTATTGGTTCTACTTGCTCATTCTGATGAAACACTGCTTCTACTTGAAGACAATTTCTGATGTTTCTGAAATAAAAATAATCTATACATAACCAGTTACTAGGCATAAAAAAATTTCTTCCTGGCTAATGCAGGTATCTGAGTGAAGTTGTGAAGCATGGGTTTCATTAAACCACTTCACTGATATAACATGAAGCTTCCTTCATGTTTCATGAGCATCCCAAAAGCAATGCCAGGAACACTCTTCATTCAGTGGTCCATGAATAAATGCAAATGAACACAGGCATTCAGGTTTCAAAGTTGGTGAGAACAGCATACAGATACCATTATCATTTAAAAGACTTTTTTCCCTATACATACATGAACATGAGAGGTTAATTAAAAACACACTGTTAAAGCTGATTTTGTAAGAAAAATCATTGAGCCCTTTGAATCAGGCCAGACCTTAAGAGCCATTTCAATTTCTTAACTGTAAAGTTCTCCATCACTAATACTTTTCCAAAATAATAAGCCTTCATTCTTTTTTCAAACGCCTAGATAGATCGCTAACTCTTGAATAATTTTCCTGTTGAGAGGAATAAATAAAGTAAGGTTTACTGAAGCTATCAACTGGATATCAGACAAAAAATGAGGTTTCAAAGTGAAAGATCTACTTAAGTTAAGGCAACACTCCCCCATCTCACTCATTAAAAGAACAAAGGTTTCCTTTAAGTACATCAAAAAAAGAGGTAAACCAAAACCCCTCAAAAATTAGGTACAAAAGGTTTACAGAGTGACTGGGGGGATGAAAGGTGGGATAGCTCTCAGATGACGTGAAGTGTGCCTACAAAAGCAAGCAGGGCTGTCAGCAGAAAGAATTCAGGGAACAAAGAGGCTGATGCCCCAAAGTGAGCACCATAAGAGCATTTTACTATGATATGCTCTAGTCTGGCCCTGTGGACCTTCTGGGACCCCTGAAAGGAACCCAGTCCACGTGCTCTAACACTGCTTTGCAAAGTATTGAGGGAATGAGGAGGGGTTTTGTTTTCAGGAGGAAGCCTCTACTGCAAACTGAAATGCTTTTACGCAGCACTGTATCCTGGATAGCAAATGGAAGAGAAAGAGCAGATGTTCATCTCTCTTCCATGGCGATGACAGAACTTGTTTACAGGTTGCCACGTTCTTTCAGCTGCCATTATGTATATTCATATTTATGTAATGCCTACCAAATGCAATTTAGACATATCTCACTGCAGAATGCTGAACTGCTGCTCTTTCCCTCCGTGAAGGGTTGCGTGTGACCTGAGCACAGCGGTTCAAGAGGTGAACTTTCGGAGAGGCAGCAGAGGTGGAACTCTGCATTAGCGTCACTTAGAGAAACATCAGGCATTTTGGGGTCATTTCCATACAACCCACAGCCAAATGAAATGCTGTGGGAATATTTCCTAGCTGAAACATTTCACCAGCTCGTTTCTTGGAAAAGGATTTTATTTGAAAGAATGAAACATTGCCACCCCTTAAACGGTTTGTCTCTAGGCCAAGGAATGATCTCTGTGCTGAGTGGGCACAGCACTTTACAGACTCGATGATTAAATGATAATGGCAGCATTTCAACAAAAGCAATGTTAACTGCTTATAACAAAAGCAGAAGTGGAGATCATGCTAGAGGTTCCTAAAAGATGAAAAGCATTTTGCTCATACTTCCTCTCCATCGCAGAGATGAATTGAGAGGTCACTCAGCCTCTGTATCTTCCCACTTTTATGTTAATTTTTGTCTGCATTTCTCAATGATTTTGCTGTTTCTTGATCTCTCTTTTTATACAGATAGCCTGAGAGGGGCAGATATTTTGGGGGATTTGCTACAAGGTAGATTTCCCTAGCATTAATAACAGCATGCCTGAAGCAGCCAAGATATTGCTAGACATCATTTTTGCATCAAAATATTGCAAAAAGTGCATCACTGAAGGAGATCACCAGGGATCATATAGCAGTTCCAGTTTCTATTGTATTTCTCTTTACATTTGTACGTCCACTTGAACCTGAATATCAAGTCAAGTTTTAGAAAAGCAAGATAATAAATATCTGCATGAAAAAGCACCAATGAAGCACACGAAAAGCAGCATAAATATGCATCCTTAGCATTTGCAAATAAATTCAAACAAGCTCTGTGCCACACAAAAAATGGAATGGTGGTCATAACACCCCAAATCATAAGGCAAATAAAGGGTTATTAACTTGATGCAAAAAGTGCATTTCATTCAATTTTAGAACTTTTTCAGGCTTAAAAAGTAGGGTATTTTTAATGCTGCATATATAAGTTTTCGAGCTGAGGCTACCCATGAAACAGAGATTTTTAAAAAAAGTTGGGAAGACAGAAGCCAAGAGAAAGAAAAGCAGAATCTAAGGGAATGGAAAAATCTCTCCACAGTTATGTCATGTTCCAAGGACAAAAAAAGTCTAATTGTGACACATTTGCCACCACTTCCTTCACAAGTGCTGAAGGAAGCAAAGAAGCAAACACAGAAGTGAGCAGCAGAACTCACTTTCATACTCATATTAACAGTGTCTGGGAACAAATTCAATTGCAACAACAAATTTCTCTACTTTACTCCTGGTTAGCTGCATAATAATATGCTGATATCTAGGCTTCATACAAAACTTTATGAATGGCAAAGAAATAAAGATAATCATATGAGAATTAATAGATGTCCCCAGTGATTCCTTATAAAGGCAAATAATGACTGAGCTACTTGTTTATGTGCAGTTTGTGATTTTACAATGCAAACAACTGTGAACTTACAGAAAAAAAGATTATGATGGAGCAATAAACTAACAAGGAGACTTTTTTTTCCAGTGTGCTTATGGTGTATACAACAGGGAGATATTATATGCCCAGATTACTAAGTTATTTCTAGTGCCTCCTGCCCCACCAAGTGGACTAATAGTGTTATTTTTTATCATAAATTTGTATATTTTCCTTTCAGGACTAAATGAAGTATATGTTACCATAGCAACAAAAGCTAATTCTTTACAAATTTAAGTCTGAGCCTTTAGCACTGAATTCCATGGAAGCTTACTTTCATATGGATGTTTGAAATGTGCTGTTATACAGGCAGTTTTAATCTGCAAAGCTCAAAGATGGAGAGGGGTGGGAAATCAGTAATCTATACATGCCATAATATTCACATCTCTAAATGCACCATAAAATTTCTTAATCCTTCACCCTGAAAATCCATCATACCCCGAAAAATCTGTTTAACATGTCTGCTGCTGCTGTTTAAAAAAATTTTGTTCCAAAACATAACAATGGTCTTTAGGCAGTTTGGAGTTTCCTCACAGAGAGCCTTGGAAAATGTGATATTCAGTGAGTTCCAGCTTTTTAACAAGAGGGACAGCTATTAGGCATACTCAATTGAAATAATCGAATAAATACTCTTTCAGCACATGAAATTAATAGGACCAGAGAAAAATTCCAAGGACAACACCAAAAGGACTAAACCAAATGCCAACTCACATTCTGAAACCTTAAGGAAAAGCTTACTACACTGTCTAGGATAAAGAAAGTTCAGTTAATCAAGAATCTTATCCATTAATTTGTGTTGCCTTTTTTTTTTAAAAAAAAAAAAAAAGAAAGAAACAAAACCACATTCCACATCACCTCCACCCCTCCCAAAAGTGAGCTTGATTTCTTTCCCTTTGTAGCTGAAGGTGTCCCTTCACTCTTCTCATGGAAATGCCACCACATGGTTTCTCCACTCCAACTCTTGCTATTTTTTTAAGTTTTGAAAGACTAGGTAACCTCTCTAGTACAAGTTGCTGACTGCTTAGCTTCATTTATACTGTTCTATTACAAATTTTTTTTAAATAGCTCACAAAAGAGCTAAAGCATATGCTCAAAATTTAATCTAAAACTACACAATCCAGAGAATAATTTCTCTTTGTAGAAGATGAAAGGAAGATTAAATCATACTAAGTTCCAATTTTTCGGCTACAAGGGAGTCTCACTAAACTTCCATAACCAAGCAATTTTTACTAAATTCCTAACAGATCAAATCCTCCCAGATCTCTCTTGTATTAGAGTGAGTTTTATATAGAGCAGTGTAACACAGCATTTGTATTAAAATTTTGTGATTTCTCAGAAAAAGTGTCAATCTACCATTGAGATTGTAATGCCCATCCAGGGCACACTCCAGGGACATCCTGAATCACTACACTTCTATCTAAAGACCTCTGTCATTGATATTTGAAATACTATTGACACTACAAAGGAATGAAGTCCTTGGAAAATTATTCCCTCAAACAAGTATTCAAACAGAAGTCAAAAGCATTTGCCAAATGCTCTGGTAAGCATGGGTGCAATTATGACTCAGAATAACTGGACACTGACACATCAATGATCAGCAGCCTGGAAATTGCTTTATTTTACTTTTACTGAGACTTTTCTCCAGTTTTGCTTAGTTTGGTCCAACCAAGGAAGGAACAGATCTGGTAACAACACAAAACCTGCAGGATAGCCGTGGATATGCTGACAGTTGTACCTTCATGCAACCAAGAAAAGACAAAGTAGCCCAGTCCACAGGGGAAAAACACTAACATGCTTCAAGTAATTCTGTGAAATCAGAAAAATTCTTCTTTATTAGAAGGAAGAGTAGGAGCATAACCTAGTCAGCACGAAATAAGGAACAGGATTCCCAGGATTCTCATTGTGACGAATCTAAAAAGATGCTTTGCCATCGAAAAAGGTGGCAGAGCACAAGATCTCAGCAAATTTAGTGAACTGCAGCCCAAGTGGCTGCTCTCCTTTATAAGGTACTGAGACTTTCCAAAGCCACAGGAAAACAGTCTACCAAAAATTGTGTTTATTGCAGTTCTATAGAAGCAAAGCATAGCCCTTTAAGGTTTTTATATATTACATATCTCATCTCTTAAAACAAACTTAGTGACTGAAGGATCACCCTATGAAAAATTGTGATTGAGATGTTTAGAAAAGCAACTTTAAATTGCAAAAATACTGATTTAATATTTTTTATTCTTTCCCGCTCTTTCTTAAGATATGAATGTTTTCATCTTCCTCATTATAAGAGTACTGCATTGAAGTGACAGCTGCTAGAAATGTGCATCCCTCATGCCCTCTGTTTGAAGTATTAGGAATGATGAGCACAGCTCTGGTCTCAAATATCTCAATAAATCCCACCATTAATCTCATGGCAAGGCTCTAATGTTTTTTTATAAGATATTATTCTATATATGCTTGCATTCCAAAGACCAATATGGGTATATATGCAACATAAGCCTGGAAGACACCCAGGGTTATTTGACTTTTAAAATTCATCACTAAGGCAGGCTTATGGAATTATGCAATGACACCAGGAATGGCCATTGCAAAGCATCACCTGCTTTAGCTCGTGCTACCATAATCTTTTTTGCATATCACAAGGCAGCAAATCCTGAAATAGAGGCTGTTATATACTGGAAGCATTTCTGAAGGGTTGGGAATTTTTTAAGACCTTAAAATCAGTATAATCCAAACTCTTTCCTTGGCTACATTTCAGCTCCTCTGTGCCACTTAAACTTTCCAGGCAAACCATAGAGAATCACAGATATATTCCTCTAAATTCTATATTCCTTTTACATTTTTACTCCCTTCCCAGCATTCACTCCTGAATTATGCATTTAAAGTGAACTCAGAAACTCTTTACCTACCTCATCATCTTTTATTTAGAGACAGCTTAACATGAAAAGACCTGTTAGAAGGATTTGTTTTACATTTTTAAAGAGCAATATTTCCTTTACAGCCAAGCCTTAAGTGGTCTTACTTAAAAGCAGTATTATCTTCTTTCAGGAGTTTTTACTGGATTTGCACTAGTGGTAGTAAAAGCTATTTCTAAATGTCTCAATCAGTAGCAAAACACTTTGCTCATCTTTGTTCATCCCATCAATGTTAATATTTCTTCAAGCTAAAAAAGAGAAAATAAAGCCCCCAACAAGGCACATAAACATTAATTTCTATGGATTTATTTTCCTTTTTGTATCTGAGGTTTCCAGAGATGATCAATATGGCAATTTCCTGCCAACCCAGAAGGCTAATTACCACTCATTCTCAGAGACTGACAGGGCAGAAGTATTAAAGTGTTCTGAAAATAAGTCACAAAGACTCATTAAAGAGCCCTAGAATAGGATTCTTTGCCTTTTCCTTGGGAAAATAGGCATCTCATTATGGTTTATGTGAAGAAGTTGGGTGGTAGCACCAGAGAAATTCGAGTGGCTGGGGTGAAAAAGAAGTGACTCAGTATCTGGCTGGAAGGGGATGTTAAACCATTGTGAATGCATTTTGGGTTGTGTATTTGTGACTGATTTCTCTTAGGTTGAATTGAGCAGTTCCACAGTAGATTCCTGTGGCAGGGCATGTGTTTCTCCAATAGACATATTCAGGATACCCCTTTTCACACTATTTTTAAGAATTAAATAGTTTACCCATGAGACTATTTCTTAGTGTCTTATAAGCATGAATAATAATAAAAAAAAAGTTGTTCATTCCTTTTGCAGTAAAATCATACTGAGTGTACACGTTCAACACATTCTCCTTTCAAATCATGTGGCCTGTGCTAATCTGCAGTTTTTTAAGAGAAATCTCTGCCAACTGTGCCTATATGTGCTAGAAATACCCCATCATCCAGCATGCAAAACCAGATTTTTATGGCCTTCATTGTTGCAGCAGCCTTAAGAAAAAGGATTGTCCTCTGGCAGCAACTGCATAGCACTTGGTTGGTTATCTCATTCTTGGAATAACAAGGTGAGTGCTCTGATGGAAGAAAAAAGGTGTCTTACAGAAAGCATTTGGCAAGGGACAGGTGAGGAGAAGGTAGGCAAAGCAAAGAAAAGGAATAAAATCAGACTATGTTTGGGAAGGAAAGAAGTAAAAGATTGTAATATACCATTAAAACAAACAAGCATGGAAAATAACCAACCCAAAACCTTTATCATCAAATCCATGATTTTTTTGTCATTGTGTTGTGAATTCCCAAGGATCAAGGTTTTTAGGTTTTCCTTGAGAATCACAAACAAGGGATAAAAGGTGACTTAGCAGAGACATTCACCACTGGCTGCTGAGCACTTCAGTGTATCTTAGATTCCTGGAGAGCTGCTTCTGGCACACAGGTTTCCTTTGTGTCATATGTTTAGTTATGCAGGCAAATGATCTGCTGGATTAAGTGTGCTACTGGCTCTGACAGTGCACCCACAGATGCTGATTGCTCTGCTAAAAGGAATATTTGCTGCAGTGCTACTGGAGAGGTGTTGGCAGGTTCAGAGAGTGCTCAGGCAAAATTACATTTCCAGAAAGAGAATACGATGCCCAGTGTCAGAAATGCTGCATAGCCTTTCTCCACCTTCCTTTTATTGCTCAGATATATTGCCCATTAGAAAAAAAAACCCAAAACAAAACAAAACAAACAAACAAAACAACCAACCCACAAAAAACCCCAACATAATGAAAGGCAAGATTTGCCAAGAAAAGTAAGGTGATCTCTGGTTTGAGATTAGCACTCGGGGTCTTTCAGAGAAAAGATTTGAAAAACTGGCAGGAGAAAAGTTTGAAGGAAAGCTCATGGGGACTGCAGGAAAAGAACACTGTAAGGGATTTTCTCACAAGAGTAGTAAAACAAATTTTCCATATCCATCTTGATTTATTCCAGCATAGGTCCTTGTTCTGTCTGGCATCTCAGAGCCTCCTCAATGCAGTGAGAACAACCCACATAAATAAGATGGAAGTTTCATGTAACATTAACTATTTAAGACAGCATTACTGCTGTCAAAACATGTATTTATTAGAAATGGATAAGTGGAAAGGAAATCCTTCTATTCCACTCATTTTATCCATCTCATAATTTCTAATTAAATGGAGCCTGTATCTCAATTGCTCTGGCTTTAGGAATTAAAGGGACTGCAACTCCTCTGATAAGCTCTTCCCTCATCTCAAAATCCAAACCATTTAATTTGCTTAATATACTTAAGTTTGTAATAGCTAAGTTGTAATTTAAAAACAGTAATGTGGCTCAATTTTTTTAATAGTGTGATCTGAAAAAAAAGATATATTGGTGATTTTTTTTTAAACTGCTTGAAACCTTTAACGTCAGTCTTTTATATCATTTCAAGAGTCCAGAAGTGTGAAGTGGCTAGGTTTGTTGGGTGGTACAGCTATTTTCTATATCATAGCATAGATTGTGCTAAAAAGCAGAGCGTACTCTTTGAAATAAACCTGTATTTTAAATACACAGGGCTAGCTGAAGGGAACAGTGTGAGATCAGCCGGTGTTACAGAAATATTCTTCTGCCCTGCTATCAAAGAAATGCCACACTCCACATCTTCATGTCAGGCAGGTTAAAAAGCAAATATCTCAAAATAGCTCCATCCTCTCCAAGTGACCCAAAATCACATTCAAACAGAATATTTTTGTAAGATTACCATAAGTTAAACTTCCTGGAAAGCTTTTAAAAAATGTGCTCTCAGCAACTTCAACAGTTTCCTTTGAAAAACCAGCCTAAGACACTTGATTTCAAAGGATTTGCATTTAAATATACATCTATTAGAGTTTTTTAAAAAAATATACCTGGCCCAACATGCAAGATGATTTTACCTTTTTTTCTTTTTTTTTTTAAACTGGAAAATAAAAGATAATAATAATAAACCTGACTTGATATTGCTAGGAAATTGCCAATATCTTTGAGAGCAAAACTGGAAAATGTTCTGTAGTAAGATTTTTTTAAAGGGCCATATAAATGTGAATTGCATGATCATGAGACAAGGTGGAATCCTGAATATGCTGAGTGACAGTGTTCTTACAAATTAATAAGTGTGACTCCTCCAAAGTATCAAAATGAGGATCCAGTTTCATAAAATACCAAATTATCAAACTGAGTAATCAGTACTTAGAGGGAATTTAAGGGTTTCTGAAGGATAAACTACTACAGTTTGCCTGAAAAAGGAAAACCAGGAAATATATGTAAATTTCCCCTATAACTGTTTTAGAAAAGCATTCATCTGTTGAAGAATATGCCCTATTTTAAGCAACAATTATTGCTTTTTCTAGAAAAGGGCTGAATGGAATTAAAAGTTTCAAAACTTATTAAAAAACACAATCAAACCTACACAATGTTAATGTCCCAGCACAAAACCCCCTCCACATTGGGTTTATATTTCTAAATTAGAAGTGCAAGAGATTTGTGTTTTCCAGTGGGGCAGGATAAGCACATTTTACAGCCAAGAGTGTACAGAGCTCCATCCCTGCACCCCTCCTTGTCTTCACAGCCTTGCTGTCCTTAGAAGCTTTAGGAGCATTTTGGAGCTACTTAGCATTTTCTTTTGTGGAGATAAATTTAAAATTGCAAAACTGCAAACTGCCAATCACCTTCACAAAGATGAACAGAAGACAACAAGCTAACCCCCTTTTCTTTGAATGAAACCATTGGGCACTGATTCGTTTGCAGCCAGACCTTCAATCCCAACACAGCAGAACACAGCCTAAGGCACGAGGCTGACTGCAGCAGGGCTTTCCAAATCCTCACAGCAATATTCCTTTGAGGAACAGGAAATATTTCACCATGCAACCATACACACCATCAACACCAGTTAGTCTGACTTTGTGAGCCCTTTCTCAGTGGCACCAAACACAGAGCACTTTAAAACACCCTCCCTAAGCCATTGGTCTTCAGAACAAAGGGAAATGGAGAGCATGGCCAGAATGGACATCTACTGAACTCTGGGGAAGCTGTCCCACTTGACTTGCTGGAAAACAAGCTATTCCTAAAAGGAAGTCATGCTAAAATGGCTTGAGGACACTTTTGAAACTAATGGAAGAAGAAATTTCTCAAAGAGAGTGCAATCCATGCAATAGTTTTCCAGTATGGAATAAAAAAAAAACCAACAACCACCCACCCCCCCAAAAAAACCCAACAAAAAAACCCAACAAAAAAGTCCTGTGTGTACATAAGTGAGTATGAAGTACCAAAATTTAAGCCAACCATATCTGTGGAAAGGTAAAGCTCAGCACCAGTACTGTCATAATTCCTGAGACTATGAACTGTTGTTCGGAACAAGTCATCTAGGCTAACCCAAACCCCATCCAGTCAGGATGGTTGGATTTTAGCTTACATTATTCCCAGAGGGCATCCAGTCATCCACGGTGTCCAGAGGGAGAGCCTGCACACTGCTGCTTCTCAACACACCAGGTAGGGATGTGACCACCAGCCCCATGGATCCTGACCCCCACAGTGACCTTGGGTGAGCAATAAGCCTCTCCCCATGCCCAGTTAATAAGGTTTATGTCATAAATGCAAAACAGCTGTGGAATAATTAATTTTCAGACTAAATTTGGTAGCTTGGAATACTCTTCTGCGCTTTCCTAGTCTTTGTTACTGTTATGGTTTAACCCCAGCCAGCAGCCAAGCCCCACACAGCTGCTGGTTCACTTCTCCACCAGGGGGAAGGGGGAGAGAATCAGAAGGGTGAAATAACTCATGGGCTGAGATCAAGATAGTTTAACAGTGAAAGTAAAAGCCATGCACACACAAGCAAAGCAAAATGAGGAATTCATTCACTGCTTCCCATGGTTGGGCAGGTGTTCAGCCCTCTCCAGGAGCACAAGGCTCCATCCTACAGAATGGTGATTTGGGGAGACAAATGGCATCACTGCAAATATCCCTCCCTTCCTCCTGCTTCCCCCCACTTTACACAGTGAGCCTGATGTCACATGGTCTGGAATATCCCTTTGGTCAGTTTGGGTCACCTGTCCTGGCTGTCTCCTCCCAATCTCCCATAGAGCATGGCAGTAGGAAAAGCAGAGAAGGCCTTGGCTCTGTGCAAGCCCTGCTCAGAAATAACAGAAACATCTCCATGTTACCAGCCCTGTGTCCAGCACAAATCCAAAACACAGCCCCATGCAACCACTGTGAAGAAAACAAATTCTACCCTAGCCAAAACCAGCTGGGGAAGGAAAAAAAAAAACCACAAAAACCACCAAAAAATAAACCAGAGAAAAAGGAAAAAGAAAAAAAAAAGGCAAGAAAGAGAGCATTAAAAAAATATTCTACCACCTTGTCCACTTTTTGTGTGTAAGAAGATTCCCAACAGCAGCACTATGAAATGTGAATTATTTCACAGTTGTTTGCACCATGTTGAATAGTGCTAGGTTTGCTTTCAAAATACAACAGCTACAAGTGAAGTGAATTGATTTTTTTTGTGCTCTGCAGTAAAATTTGCCATGAATAATAATAAAAATACAGATCCTTTTCCTAAGCTTGCAGTAGAAAGAGGAAAATATCAGTAAAGTTTTTACTGTCAGTAAAAGTCTGAACAATTAGTGTATCTGTTCATTCCTGTTAATTTAACAGAACAACAACAAAATCACTTTATTAGCCGTACTTTTTCCTAGTAAAAAAGGCATTGTTTCAAACCGTACACTTAAAATGTTTAACACACTTTTGGCAAGCATATGGGCTCTGATTGTCAAACATATGCCATAAATAAGTAGGCAGAGTCAGGGCAAATCATTTGACCTTCTTGTGGCTCAGACAATCCAGCTGTAAAATTAGATGAAAGCAGAACTGAAAAACAGATGCTGCTGCATCCAATTTGAGCTTTCTTGAACAAACAGCATCTTAAGAGAGCAGAATTAATGTCTTGCATAAACTGCAATATTTTATTTGATGCTTATCAGCACAATCTGTAAATTAAAATAAATACCTGAAAAACTTTGCAAGCCTGCTTGATGTATTACATTGAATTTCCAAATTTACAAATTATTTAGGAGGTTTCCAAAGACAGGCAGCAGCTACCTAGAGAACTGAGCCTACTGGGCCTTTGAAAAGGAAGGTTTGCCTGGAGTGATTTGGGTACCTGTTATGGTTTTAAATTTACCAAATTTCATTTACCAAAAATGAGATGGGATTTTCAAAGAAAAGGCAAAGACAGGCTCCACTTACTACTACAGATAGTTTATTAACNTTACAAATTATTTAGGAGGTTTCCAAAGACAGGCAGCAGCTACCTAGAGAACTGAGCCTACTGGGCCTTTGAAAAGGAAGGTTTGCCTGGAGTGATTTGGGTACCACAGTCTAAACCATCTGTCACATCCACTCTGGACCCACAAAAGCTTACAGGAGCATCCAGAGAGATGTCCAGGCCAAAGCACCTGACACATGCATGGGTTTAGCCCATTTTCCAGGCAGCCAGCCATCCCAGAAGCTCTACCTGGAATCTGAAATTCTTCTTTCCTCTTACCAACTCATAGGGAAATCTACTTTTTTCTCCTATCTGGGTTGCCAGCTTCTGCTGGTCTCCAGTGTGTTGGCAGCTGATCAGTGTGCTGCAAAGTCCTGTCCAGACAGCTCTGCCTTCCCTGCTGGGAGGGATCCATCACAGCTATGCCATCACTGCAGCTCTGCAATCATAACTGGTGGAGTTATTGAAAAGCTTAAAATCACAGTTTGCTCCCAGGCTGGAAGGCAGAACTTCAGCAGGGGCAGTTGCAGACAACCAAGAAGGAATGCGAGTGGCCACCTTGCTGGTTTGGGAATTACCAAGTTTATGTTGGAAAATATTTCAAAATCTTAAAGGAAATTAAAAAAAAAAAGAAAAAACCAAGACACCAGCAGAATGCACATCCCACAAGTCACATTTGATTACTTGTGTTTGAACTTGGAAATGAACACTGTTCCTATTTCAAAAGCAAATGAGGAAACATGCCTGAATTTGCACCTCATCTGCTGACTCCACTTTTTGGAAGTGGGAAAACTGAATTTGGATTATTTTCAAGAACATCGTTTGGAAGATGAAAATAAAGAAAAACCTCTAAGTTTCACCTAAGAGTGGAATTAATGTGTTGCATGGAGTTTTTTTCCTATCCTTTTCCATCTCTTGACGACATATAATACTCAATGAATTCAGCCAGAACCTGAAACCATGTTTGCTTCACCCCCTTTTCCAAACCAGAAATTACACCCTGCTCAGTAAATGCCTTCCCCTACTAGAAACCAAACAACCATGAACCAGGTTCTGATGTTGCTGTAACTGTTTCAAAGCCCTAAGCACCACAGGGTCCTCACTGCTAAATCTGGGTCTAGGGCTACATAATAATGTAGATTACACACATAATAATGTGTATATTAATGTAGATTAATCACATAATAATGTGATTGAGCACAACAGAGCCAGAACACTTAAACAAGGTTTTAGTTATTTTTAATAAAGTTGTCCAACTGTGCCAACAGGTGTAGTTTTCATTACAAATAATAAGGAAATGCTAATAATTACTGTACTATATTTTTGGTGACAGAAAAGGAAATAAATTCTCCCTAAATATATTAACCCTCTTTTTGCCCTACAGTAATAAAGCTGATGGAAATACATTTCTCCTGTAAACACTTCCTCATACGTTCAGAGCTCTTTATGAGGAAGGAGTTATTACATTAATTATCCTGTCATTCTGAAATTTAAATCATGTAGCAATATCCAGTATCACATCCTAAGGGCACATTATATTTCCAGAGAAAGAGTTTTTATTGTTTCAAAAAAAGACACTTTATTTAAAAAAAAAAAATTTGCATAAGTCCTTGTCATTTTATCTAATTTGGTTCTTTCATGGAGCCAATCTATCACTTGGTTACTAAGATAACTTTTGCAATTGAACACTGATTTGCCAGAGAATTTATGCATATTTTATACCTTGAAAACAGAGTTTAAAGAATAGTATGAATTCTCTGGAAAGCAATCTGTAGATAGATGAAGCCAAAGTCTTTGTTAATAAATGTTGCAGTTTAATAAAAAAGATAAAATAAAGGGGGAAAACTACAAGCTATATAACTAAGAATTTTCACTAGAAGGGTAGAGAACACATCACACTTCACCAATGAGACAAAATAATCTTTTTCTTGCTTGTTTAGATTACATAAACTCTTAAAAACCAACTTTATCTACTTCAGTGCACTAAAATCAGTTTTGATAAAATATGATCCAACACTATTTGTGTTGGTGTACAAAGATACCTTCTAGTGAATAAAAACCCAAAAAGATGGCATTATTTGTTTGGCAAAGAAGACAGCAGGAAGTTCACACAGGATTCAACCACACCTTAATTCTCCAACACCTAGAGCATTGTGGAAAGCTAATGTTTGTATGTTCCTAGTCATATGTGAATTTTAATTAAACATGAATGTTTCTGTCAAATGAAAAAGAACATAATTTAACATTCCAACCCCATCCTAAACTCTTAAACATAAGGTTAAATGCCTCAAGTAGCTCAAGAGTTCTACAAGTAGAGGACAACAGAATTTCATTTGTACGTAACAACATTTTTGTAGTGGGGGCAGCTCATTCAAATGAGAGAGGAGCAATGACATTCTACTTCACATGATATGGAACTGCCTCTTTTTGGGGGCAATCTTGGATTCTCTGTTCCACCTCAGCCATTTCAGCCTTGGTATCTCAGTTCAAATATTTATCCAGGCTCAGCTTGCCTGCATAAGAGCAGTTTCTGAGGAACTGTTCAAAGCCCTTCTCCAACAGCTTTACACTTCCCATCAAAACTGTCTACAGTCCGTGATAGGTCCTTTAGTTAAATAATCTTTTTGGAGGGCCAAGGGACAGCTGGTAGCTGAGAAGCTGAACAAAAAAGAGATCTGCCATAGCAAAACAGGGCTGAGCTTCACCAAGAACAAGTCCATAAGGAACCAAGTGGAGGGTTTGCCTGCATGTTTCTCCCCATGAGACATTCTCAAAGAGCTTATGTGCAAGACAGGGAATGCCACTTGCCCTTGTGTCTTCTGGGGAAGGGGAGAAGGCAGGCTGAAAACAGATGAAGTGAATAAAGAGCAATATCCTCCTGCAAGTTTTAGGCTGTTCCTTTTTCTCCTTATGGTTGCAACCTGTTTTGTACTGGAAGCCTTACACCCAGTTGTAAGGCTGTGCTTGAGAAACTGATGTGGAGCAGCTCAAGGCCCTTTGGCTGCAGCTGCATCTTGGCTGTTGGTTTATCCACAAGAACAGCAAAATCCATGCTGAAAAAAAAATCCCTATTTAAAGACAGAATTTAAGACTCTAAGGCTGCTATGCTGAATGGATTATTGGACAATCTTTATTAAGAAGCAGTGGTCATCTACAAAGAATGTGTCCAGGTACCCCTTTCTGCCAGAGAAGGCTGAAATGGGTGACAGAACACTTCCATACCAGCAATGCTGTGGGTTTCCACCATGATGGCTGTGGGCATCCCATGTTGCATGGAAGAGAACCACAAAAAAAATCTTTTCGGTCAGTGCTATTTCAGTGTGAACCACAAAGTGATTTGGTGAAAGCATTTCTTATTCCTGAAAAAGTTAGCCTTTGAGCATTAAAAAACCTAGAAAAGTAAGTTTCCCCAGACCAGGAATATGTCCAGAAATGTAGATGGCTTAGGAGTGCAAGTAACTTACAGATTTCACAGTCAAAGTCAGGGACCTTCAACAGACCTTGGATATCCATATGAGAGGGGAGCATATGGGAAAAGGTGAAGAGTAAGGAAAACCTCAGAGGGATAATTTCTGATATGGTGTACAAGATTCCATTAGGAACCTCTGGAAAACTTCCAGTTGAGGGGCAGAAAATATTCAAAGACTTTACTTTCATGTAACAAAGCTGTGTTTTTGCATATCCATAGCCCTTTAGTCTCCCTGGTAACTTTTTAGGAAACTTGTAAATTGCTATTAATTCAGAATATTAATCTCAGAATATGATGCTGTACAATATTAAAACCTTTTTCCTATAATTTGGTAGTGTACAATATTACAAAAATCTTTTCAGCCACCAAATCAACAGAAAAAACAGCAGATTGACTTTAATGGCTAGCAGTTCACACTACTTTGGGTCATCTTTTACAAGCAAGGTATGACAAAAATAAAAACCAAACAAAAGAATCTTTATTTCCAATTGATGGGTGATTTCCAATTATATGAATAATTAATAAATAATTTAAAGAAAAATCACTCTAGGTTCAGAAAGTAAACGTAGATCAAAGCTGTCCTACATTAATAAAATATTGAGCTACATAATATTACTGAACAGAGTGGGGTTTTTGTCAGGAAGATAAGTTAATTGGTATCCTGACCTTTCACTTTTAGCATTGACCTGAAGCTAGCAGGAAGGACAGTTGTTCTGGAAGGAAGTGGCTGACAAGATGTTTAAATTTTTATTGTCTCAAGCAGTCTTTTACATCCTTAGTCAAACAGCCTGCAACAGAACTGAGCCTGCCTGTGACTGTTGAGTGCACTGTGGCAATGTCAAGGACTTCTTTCATTATTTATATTTTTTTTTGCTGTTGTTCAATTTGGCTGATGTTTGTTTTCCTGAGACCTGTCTGATCTCAGTGGAAACTGTTCCATTTACCCAGCTAGGGCCAGGTTCAGGGACCGTGCAGCAGGAGGGGTGGCAATCAGTCAGCGGAGGAGAGCTCCGTGCCCAATCGATACCCCCGGCACGCACCGACAAGCAGGATCAGCGTCACCCCCCTCCCCATCCCCCAGCAAATGGACTTGCAAAATGTGCACTCCAGAGATGGAAATGTTATCACAGCACAGGTCAGTAAACTATTGATGGGACTAAGCTATGTCTACTGATGTACAGGGAATGATGTGTGGCAGTTTGATCTAGCAAGGGGGCTGTTTTGTATGCCAAACACAACCCTCTGCTCGGTGTTGTCTTTTTGGTTCACGTTACAATGCCTCAGTGTCAAGGCTTCAGCAGACATGGGATCATATTGTGGGGATTGTCTGCAGCACAGGTTGAGAAAAAAAAAGAACTTTTTTTGTAAATTAAAATGTTCTAAAAAATTAACTTCTAGTTTCTCACGCCTTAAAGTGTCAGAGCCTTCATACAGCTCTAACTCTATCTTGTACACAAATGATGATTTGCAATGACTAGATAGTCAAATTTACTAATGTTCTAATTGTGTCAGTGCAAATTAGGTATACAGTAGTTTAAATTGCTTTGATAATGCCTGTAGGGTGACTACTAGCAATGAGAGAAATATCAGGTTAGACATTTGGGTCACAGTGTGTCAACCTTTCCTAACAAAGTTGACTTTTTCTTCTGATTTTTGTTTTGCCATAACATAAGTTTTAGATCCTAAGTTCAATTTGTTTGGGGGAGGAAAAAAAATCAAAACCATTTGGTGTAATTTTATGGAATAGCATTTTATAATGTATAATTTAATGCTTTCCCATACACACATGTGTCTGGTTCTCTTTTCCTGTGTTCTGTGTAGTACCCAGCTGTGGATAGAGACCACTTGAAACTGCAGATTTTCAGAATCTACATCACTGCAAGTTTGCAAGAAGAGCCCTTCCTCTTCTTATGCAGGGACCAAGGGCTAGTTTAAATGGAAGCTCATATTCTTGACGAGAAATCAAATGTTACTCTGAAGTATTTCTGAGCAACTGGCCAACTCTGAATATTTTGTGCAGACTAATAAATCATGCAAGAGAGGCAGCCACTGGACTAACTGTATCATGTAGGTATTATAAAGCACACCCGCCATATGCCACAAAGAATTTGGTTCCTTCCAACACCCTCTCTTCAGGGCAAAGTGATTTCACCACCCTTGTCCTCAAATCACTTATCTGCCAGTGGCACAGCCTGAAGTTCTAAAATATAGACTCCAGTGTACTTTTCTTACATTTATGCACACGTGTTTGCAGGCATGTGTGCATGCATATGTATATACCTGTAGTCACACTGCATGCAACAATCTTTTGCTATATATGTGTGATAAATGCTAGAGAAAAAAAAAATCACTATGTTACTTTATGACATCACATTCCCACTGCTTAATGAGACTCAGCCTTTGAGACTCATTCACCTGTGTTAGCACAAAATTGGACCAGCCCTCCACAAAGAGGTTTCTGGGGTGAGGATTTCACTCTGTGTAAAACCACACACGAGTATTGTTACTAGATCTGCTAATGGCAAGACAGCAGCAGATGGTATTCTCCAGGCAGATGCAAGAGAGCTATGCCTCCTCAGCTAATAGAACATAAGCCAACTTCAAACCACAAGTCCTGTGAAAATATAAGTGCAATCCTGAGCCTGAAATAATAAACCTTCTGGATATTCAGCATATATCTATTTTGGCTGCACTGGGACTGTCATACAGCTTTTATAGTGTCCTGCCACTTCATCTGTGGCTAGAGAAGAGGCTGTGCCTGCTGCAGTCTCCCATATGGATATGGAGGATAAAACTGTTTAGCTGCACCCCTGATGACAAACCAGCCCTAGGATGCCATGCTACACATTGCTCACACTCCCTTGACACACATTTGTCCTCTGCCAAGCAGTTGCATCCAGAAAATACACAGGGATAATTTCAGGGACTGTCATGGATCAAGAGCCACCCTCAGCAGGCAGAGGAGACCAAGCCATTCTACCCAGGGAGAAAGAGGACAAGGGAAGAAAGGAGGGAAATCAACCATGGGGAAAAAGCTGTGCCACACTTTTAACATGCAAGGTTAGAGAGATGACAAGATTTTCTCTTTGCTATAAAATACAGACCTTCTAAAGTCTACCTCCCAGACTCTGACAAAGAATTCAGAGAGAAGTTATGAAGAATATAAAGACTCAGCAGTACAACTATTTCCTTCCTTATAAATACAATATTTCAAGCAGTTTTTCAAGTGAACACTCATAACTATGCCACAGAAAATAAATAAGAAGATATGGAAGAAAATTATAGAGCCTAGCCATTATTCTCTTCCTGGATCCCAAATGTACCTTATTTTGATGGACTGGGATGTTTTTTATACACAGTTGAAACACTGTAAAAATGAAGTAAACAGAACTAGATGTAAAGAGATAAATCAGGCCATATAACTGTTGTGAGGTACATTCTTTATGAAAAAATGTCTATACTTTTGAGTTGTAGCCACCAGTTTTTAGTGATGTTTCTGTTTATCCTGTATTTATCTGCCCACCTTCTTCATATCTTCTTTTTTTTTAATTACTACAGGAAAATCAAAATAATTTTGTTCTTGGAGGGTGGGCCAGGTGGTCTTTAAAGGTCCCTCCCAACACAAAATCCTCTATGTCACAGCTACTCTCCTGCATAAGAGAAGGTTTACAAAATGACCCCTTGAAAAAGAAACACTGGGTAGGTTTATTGACTTTAAACAGATGGCTGAAAGGGACATCATGGAAAACATTTAAATGCTCAAAAAGGTATTGATTTAATGTAAGCTAGATGGGCCTCAAGTGTTCAGATAGCCCAGACTCATGTTTTAGGGAACATGGGGAAAATAAATTTGATCAGAATATAAATATATATCTCGTGGAAAAGGTAGAAAACATTAAACTCAGTTCAAGTAGCAGTAGGCAGAAATAAGTTACATATTATGGTAAATTCATGGACTCACTGAAATTTAATAATGATAAATTTACTTATTGCCAGACACCACCCTCTGAAACCTATTGCTGTGATCCAGAACATCAATTCTTCTCCATATACAGTCAAATGGCATCTGCTTGAGCCTACACACTGCAAAGAAAACTGTGCAGATGTACTTTTGCAAGGAAAAACTGAGGATCATGGTGGAAAGAAGAAAAGGGGCCTTACTGTGGGTCAAAATGGTTTTTTACAATTATGTTCTTCCTGTTTCCAAACTTTCACCCCCAGACCACTTCCCCCCTACCTCACCAGACTGTCTAAAGCTCTTCTTTTATGTGAGTGCCTCATATCTGTGGTAACTTACCTTTGGGAATAGATACACATCTTTTCCTCAGAGCAAATGTAAGTTCTTTCTCAATTTTACTATTTACTTTTACTAAAAAACCCAAAAAAACAACTAAGAAGGAGCACATTATCAAAATAATTCTAAGAGGCTCACAGAGTGAGTTTTGTTCAGATATCCTGATAGAGAGTATAGAACAAGTTTTGATGGAGAAGGAGTTAAGCGAGAACTTAAAAAACAAAACAAAACAAAAAACCCCAAAAACCCTAAAAGAAAACGAACCAAAAACCTATAAAACAAAACCCCTTCTACATATTGCAAAATCAACCGGGGGAGAACAAAGAAAGAATGGCAAGTTTCAGTCTCTGTATTCACTCCTGGATCACAAATAATCTGAAGATTTTTAAAATTTAAGAATTTTTTATAATTAATTATGCTGGATCTGCATCTTGGATATATCTACTACACAATGACTGTATTCTGTTAAATACATAAGGGAATGCCTGTGATAAACAAGGTGCTTTACCAATTTATCATCTCTGTCTTGATATGCTTCCTTAAATTAACTGCACAGTAAACCTAGGCAGTGAGGTTTCTTCCACAGTTAAATTCCTTGAGGGATTGCTGGAAAGGGCTGTGGAGGAGAGAGGGAAACAACCAAAACTATGAACAGAGCTCCATAATCAATGTGCTAAAAGGAGTTCTGAACTTGATGTGATTGCCCACCACTCACTGCAAAGCGATTATATTTGCTAAGAAGATTTCACTGGCATTTTTTGGGGGGGGCTAAGTGGCACAAATTCACATCTTGCATAGGAATCACCTCAAAATAATTTCAGTGACCATTTGGTATCACACTTCTCTTGGCCTCTAGTTCCACACCAGGGTCCCACACATGGCTGCAAAAGCCAGGATACAGTTTATACACTTGCCATCTGTGCAGGGCATGACTGCCATAAGAAATGCACAAATACCTTCTGGGATGAAATTTCTTGGTGGTTACTGCATAAGAGAGATATATTTAAAAGCACACTTTAATATATATGATTCTAATCTAGAACTGCTGGAAGTCAATCCAAGAGGAATTCCATATTTTGCAGGCCCTTGTATTTAGCTAAACTTGTGCCCAGTTGAGTGATTTTAGGATGCTATTCCCAGCCAGGATATTCTAATACTCACTCCTTGCCTTTCTTTTGTAATTATCAGGGCAGTGTTAAAAACAAAACAAAACAAAAAAAAACCACAAAAAACCACAAAGAAACCACACAACCCAACAACAACAACACAATGAAAAAAACCCAAAACCCACAAACCAAAAAAATCAAACCAGAATGAAATTACTTCAGCCCCTAAACACATCAGCATTGATAAAATGAATATTGAACACATTGTACTTCAAGGGGAAGGAAATAGATGTCACTGTAGAGAGTACCTGGTCTTCTGTTTGCTTAGTGCAGTGGAAAGGTAAAAAGAAAACTAAAAAGAAAATAAATTAAAAGGACTCAAATTTCCTGAAATTTCCAATACCTCACAGGCTGAAGGATTTGCAGTTTTTGGAGTGAGTGTGATGTGGGGAGGCACTGTAGCTTGCACAAGCTCCCAAAAAACAACCCTACTCCAAGGAATTTAGTGCCCAGCCAGAGTGCTGCTGTCTGACTGTACATGGACTGCTCCCGTGTCAGAAAGTGGACTGCCTTCTATAATTAACAGATAACTCTTCTTTGATAGCATGCCAAGAAAATAATAACTTTGCTACAGCAAAATGTAAAACTCTGTCAAAAGGAGGCATCTATCTGTTTCCACAAGTCCCATGGTGATTAGTTTGGCCCTAATTAACAGCAGCTTGCTAAAGTGAGAGATAATTGCTGGCACACATAAAGTAGATTTCAATAGCTAAAATGAGCAATAACGAATATTCACTTTGAAGCGTGCCTGACAGAATGCTTAGACTACAAAAAGTTAAAGTAGTACCTTGACTACAGCTGATAAATGAGATTCCTTTACTGTCCTCCACTTTCCATCAGTATTTCAGCACCATCACTTTTAATGCTTCAGGTCTGGAGCTTTGTCTCTTAAAGTCAGAGATTTATGGCAAGGAAGAAATGCCCATATTAAAAAGGTAAAAGGAGATTCAGATTATATCCTTTTCTGACCATTATAATTAATAGCTGGATCTTCAGTTGTAGCTAATTGAAGGGAGGTCAGTGTGTTGCCATGGTAATGTCCTAGCCAAGCAATTTTACCCATTTTCCAGTCTACTGCCCCTTTGCATAACCACAAGTTATAAAATGTTTTAATTGCAAGATTTGCAAATGATGCAACATCTGGGCTGCAGATTTCCATGTAAAGGAAGAAGATTAATGGGATTATTAACATATCTGTGCAAACCCTTGAAGTGCTGAATATAATTACTGAACAGCAGCATCTTCACTGATCATTTGTGTGACATGTTGGAAATCCATATAACTAAGGAAGAAAATTGCAGATGTGTATTTTCCTTCCTCTATGCCACTAGTAATTAGAAGAAGTGTCATTTTTTTGCTGCCCTGGAATAATAGAGAAATATCTTCAGTCACCTCACTAGAACAACAATGTAACTTCTTCACTGGTACTGTTGTTTCATTTGATTAGATTTGAAAACAAGTCATGTTAATGAACCTCAAATTCTGATTAGTGATTTTGACCTCCTTATTCCAAAACCACACCAACAAACAGCAAGCAAGCAGCCTTCCACTCTCTGTATATCTAAACATATATTTAAAAAAAACCCCATAAGTTCTTTCTAAGTAATCAAAATCAAATTATTCCCCTAAAAAGACTCCAACATATACACATGGGATTCTAACATCCCTCAAGAATCCAACAGTAGTTGCACGAGAATAAGATTATTTCAAGTAAGGAAGAAAAAGGGAATATTTGCATACACAGGCAAAAAAAAAAATTGAATACACAATTTGAAACATCAACTATGAAGTTAGTGTATTTATATCCTGATGGACTGAATAAAGTACAAACTTGCAGTCTGGTTGTTCTTCAGAATGGCAGAAGAGCCAAGAGCTCTCTTGCTAAGACAGCTACAGATTCTGTTCCCTCAAAAAACCAGCAGAAAACTATTTCCTCTTTTTCTCAGAACGCAACAGGGTGGTCCTGTAAAAGGCACAGGTGGCTTCCAAAACCATGTCAAAGACACTGGCAATTAGAAGTCTCATCTAACTTACCCACTTTTCTTCAGCTGTTGAAATACTTGGCAACATTTTCAAGAGAAATCAGGTGGCTTAGGATTCAACTTCCATTATTAGAAAAGGCTTAGATAATGAAGTAATTCCATAGCTTCTTAAATAATTGTAATGCCTAATTTATTCAGTAGTCAATTAAAACAGTAGAAAATTCAAGGCTGAGTCCTGCAAGCAACTTCCATCTCTGAGTACTATGAATTCAGCTTTATTTAAAATATACCCTGGGAATTTGTGTTGAAATGCAAAATTTATCATCTGTTCATTTCTGATGGGATCTACCATGTCCATTGGAAATACTTTTCCATGCTTTCTGACACTAAAACCATGGGAGCTAAGTGCAATATTTCTACCCAATTTAAAAATTAGGGTTTTAAAAATATTTTCCACTCATATGACACTGCATAAATGTCTTCTAATACCACCTCATTACAATATAAGAACCAGTCATTTATACTGATGTAAGCTTAGAATCACTTCTGAAAACCTTGAGGAGGCCTCAGATCTGCTAAGCCACCATGAACTCCTCTTGTCTTGGTGCAATGCCTTTGTGAGGGACATGGAACCACTCTGTTCCACACATCTGCAGAACAGCCCCCTTTCCTGACTAGGGAAATCTCCTCCCTTTGAAATACTTCCTTGACAAAAATTACAGGATATTGTAAATCACATTTTGCCCAGATTTTCAAAAGGAATAACTCAACAACTTCTGGAGCCTACAGAATAAAGAAACAATTTTAAGATTTCCAACATGCCCAGGGATGTAGATCCTAGTGATGCCTTTTGAAGATTTGCCTAATTTCAAAATGTGGTGGATTGACTCTGGCTGGATGCCAGGTGTCCACCAAGTCCTGTCTCTCCCCTTCTCAGCTGGACAGGAGAGAGAAAATATAACCAAAGCCTTGAGGACTGGGAAAATGGCAGGGGGACATTACATCAACCTTGGTAACACAGCCGAAATATAATCTTCAGAATTCAAAATATAACCTTCAGCTGATGTTGATGTGACCAAGCACAACATTTAGGAAGAGATTTTAGATGAAAATCATGAGAAACAACAAAAAACCCAATACCAATTTAACAGAGGAATGAAAATTAAAAATGCAATATCAATTAAACTTACAAAGAGGAATGAAAATTATAAAAGCAAATGTAAAAATAAGACTACAATAATTGCCAAAATATTTAAAAGATGGATAATGTGATGCAAAGAATTCTGTATGCATGTTGTTGTGCTCACATCATGATGGGCTGTGCAGTCATGAAAAGACCCACGATGGAAGAAACTTTTGCCTGTGAGCAGCCTTTGCATAATCAACACCTTTTTTTGAGCTGAAGTCTTTTATCTCACTAATGAGTTGTGCAATTCAACACAAAACCTAAATGCTGCTGCTGTAAGTATATTATGTAAGTATTATTTGTAAGATATTCTAGACACACAAGTGTTTTTAATTCTCTGAAAAAAACCACAAAAAAACCCCCAGTAAAGATGTGGTTGCATATGTCCCAAAACCACAAAGCCCACTTTGAATATGACCAGATAAGACACAGCCTCTTCCACCTCAAAGAGCCAGTCAGGATAGGTCCCAGCAGATGGGACAAATGTGGCAGATGAAAAAAACCACCAACAAAAGAAACCAAACTCTGAGGCATGTTTTGTTCTCTCTGCATCTCTGTGGGTGGTACAGGAATATATGGCTTCTTACACAGAACCCAAAAATATAGACCATAATTATCTTAATGATTTATTATTTTGCTAGACTTTTACATCAGAAACTCAAAGCCTACTCAGAAGGCAAGAGTCCAGATCTCGTCCTGGTGTGCCCACAGTAAAAATAGAATCTCACTGAAAACATGATAGCCTGAGGATTTTCTACCCACCTCCACTTCAATGTGAGGATTTTGGCAAGTTCTCTATCCTATTAATTATCAAGTCAGAAATCATTATGGGATCTAATAAACTTTTTATAACCAAAAGGCTTCCAGAATAAAATTAAAAGTATAAGGAAGGGAGAAAAACCAGAGAAACAGTACAAATTTCTGTGGTATACACCTCTGTATTTTACATTTCTGACACTTTGTGGAGACATCTGGAAATCATGCTTGTATACCTGAAGCTTAACATCTAATTATTGAAATACCAAAAGAAGGAGAAACTCTGGGAAAAGAATGGCCTAAATAGCACTCTTCAATAGTTTCCTCTTACAAAACTGTCTCTGTTCACCAAAACTGAAGGTTGATTGTTATTTTTATTTGAGTGTAGTTTAGGTTGTTTTACCTGTTTCAGTACCATAAAAGAACTAGTGTGGGACTGTGGGGTGGGAAATGTGGAAACTATGTATGCATGACACTGATGATCTATAAATGGTATTTTAGTACTTAACCTTTTTGGTTTCTCACAATGCTTTTGAAAATGTTTCATAACTACATATTGTAAATGAATCCTAATCTTGTGTTCTAAATTTTTTGGGGGTAAGATTATCTTTCATAGATGATTTTTTCATGTTCTCTTACAAATTTTTATTAGAGGAATAATTACAAGAAAAGGGGAATGATTAATAAAGTATCACTATTCTCCCACTGGCATTTCTGGCCTCATCAAAAGTGTCATTTTTTTGCATAATAGATTGACTCACACTTCAAGTGTGAAACAACACTTGAAATTATCCATGCACATACTGATACATGTCCATATGTTTTTCCATCATTTCTCAAACAATAAGCCAAGGGCAAAATTCTGGTCTAGGAAACCTTCTAGAGTAATTCTTACATGTGTATTTTCCAACAAATGTTCCACATCATTGAATGCCACTAAACAATAAGTAGCATGCAAAGAATATCCCCAAACCACACTTACCAGCATACTGTAACATTTCAATGAAATACATGAGGTTTAGCAAAAAAATACAAGAAAATTAATAATTTTGCCCCTGTTCAATTTAGATTACAGATATTTTAGGATGTATCAAGAACTGGTGGTTATGCACTTCACACTACTTAGCATCGATTGAAAGCGACAGGATAAAGAAATCCAACAGAAAGAAAAGCTAAAATGATCTACCCCACCACCTACTATAGCAACTTCAAAGAAGCAGTAGATGCTTTACACTCTAATGGAATGGAAAATAGTTTTGTTTATTTATAACAGGCAAGGTGTGATGTTTAATAATTTAGAAAAACACACGTCAAAAAGTAAATTCTAACATTCATTTACCAAAGGAACAGCCAGTAGTAGAACGTAATGAAAAATATAGTCAAAACACATTTTACTTTAAAGCAGGCTACTTCAAGAGAACAGAAACAAACCAAGATTAAAATTAAATATTAAATTAAATTTTCAGAACCTGGCACATACATCAGTGTCCTGTGGATTAATTGGGAAAATTCATTTACTCTTAGAGGAGTCCCCACAATAGATTATAATGCTTCCTTAGCCCCATTTCTCATGCTGGTGGGTTTTTTTTTGAGACAGTGTTTGCTAATTGCAGTTCACAGCTCTCCAGCCTGGCTGATGAGCTCTGGTTTTCCCAGGCACTGCAAAGAAACCCTGCAAGGAAATCAGTGAGGGGCTTGCAGCACTTGCTCCCACCCACGGCAGGATGCAGGAATCCTGTTGCTCCAGCCACAGAAGGGTTTGAAGGCAGCAGAACCACCCCATCTCCATGCCCTCTGCCTTCCCTTTTCCATCCCCAATGCCTGCAGCAGGCCCAGCACCTCCTCAGCACTGCAGCAATGAGACAGGCCATAAGGGGAGATTAAAAACACTCTGAAGGGTCACCTTCTCCCCTTCCATACTGCTTTAAAGTTCTGGTTCTGCCATGCTTCCTCTGATGACTTCATTCTCTAGGACACTCATCCCAGAAAATTCAAATTTCACCTGTGCTGGCATGTAAATCTCAAAAAGCAGCATGTGCTTCATATTCTGCAGCATTGTGTAGGAGAAAAGTTGCTGCAGGTGCCAGTTATCCTTTAGTTAAAAAGGGAGTCACTGCAGCATTAGAACAAAATATCTGGCAGCTTTTTGAGTGGAGTGTGCACTAGGTCAGAAGTTAGAGGGACAGGAAGTGAGAAGGAATCATAACATTTAAAAACTACAAAAGGAAATAGGTGAGGAAAAAATATCTGTATCTGAAAAGGCTGTCTAAAGAAAGAATGATAGTTCAGGAGAATTTCTTTATTTCTTTCAGCCATTCATCCATTCTTGTTAAATTATTTCGTAAGGTAAGAACCAGCTGTCACCAAAGATCACAGAATTACAGACTGGTTTGGGTTTGAAGAAACCTTAAAGATGACCCAGTTCCAACCATGGACAGGGGCACCTTCCACCAGACCAGGTTGCTCAGAGCTCCATCCAAGCTGGCCTTGGACAGTTCCAGGGATGGGGCATCCACAGCTTCTCTGGGCAACCTGTGCCAGGGCTTACACTCTCACAATAAATATTTTTTTCCTAAAACCTAATTTAAACCTAGGCAAAAAGTTCATATCTCCCATCTGAAAAACTCACTACTGTTCCCACATATGGGGGTCTGCTCTGGTGTGTGGTTGTAAATACAAAGATATAAAAGAAACAGCAACAAAAAGAGAGAGATATAATAAAATGCTCATAAGGCTTTTGTAGTCACACCAGGATGGGCAGAGCAATATCTTCTGAATGGCCAAATGAAGAGAACTACGAAATCTTTCTGGAAAATGTTGGCTTCTTACATTTAAGACTGATTATATCTCATCTGAATAGTCATTTACTGGAAAACTGTCAGTCTTGATCCAAGATTTTCCAGAAGCTTACTTAGGTCATGTAAAATATAAGCATTCAAGCATTCAAAAAAAAACCCCAACAGAACAGAACAGAAATGAAACTGGAAAACAAATGTCATGCTTCTCAACAAGGTCACTTAATATTTTGCTGAGGACTATGTAAAAACAAAGTACATATTTGAAATGCCAGAATATTCAGGTTTCTGAGCATCACTGGATAGCAATGAGTATTAACTTTATACATTGAAATTACCCTATATATATTAATCACTTTCTTGTAGGAAAAAGAACACTCAACAAAACAGATGAAGAAAGGAGATGATACAGATCTCACAGTTACAGCTAAGAAATGAGCTCCTAATCTTGACCACAAAATACCAGACTTTCCACGAGCTAAGCAATTCAGAATGGTGCTAAATTAATGTTTGGACTCTAAGATCTTGGAGGTATTTTCAGACCTTCATGACTATGTGGAAATATATACCTTTACAAAAACACACCATTCCTAGTCTAGATACAATTGTTGTTTTTAGAATCGTTTTTGGAGAATCACACAACTCATGAACAATCTGTCCTGGATTTTCAGAAAAAATCCCCCCAAACACCACAACAAACTCACCTGATATTTACACTGCTACTTGTATTTACACATGTATTAGCAATCCCCTATATTTTAGGTTTGTGGAACTAAAATAATAATTTTTTTAACTGCTAGCATTTTTTTACTAAATTGGTGGGAGACAGGCTACATGCTTGCCTGGATTGTTCTGGCTGCTTCAGTCTCATATTCTAAAACTGGATTTATTTTCACTAATATGGCAGACCTACAACAAAAAAACACAGAGCATAGGTATTTGGTCTAGAACTACTTACTGGTCTATTCTTTATTTAAAATCAAAGGAGGCATTTTAGAGGGAGCCAGAATATTGATTTTGTGCCCCTGAAGGTGCCTATTTATCCTTCTTGACTAGAAAGGAACTTTAGGTAACTAGTTCAGACAGACAGGTTATAGACTCATAAAATTAAGAGGAATCCCACCCAAGGCACTTAGAAATAGTCAGCTTTATCATATATGTTTTCTACTCCACAGTGTATCTAAAAGTTTGGTCATGCTCCTTTCCCTAAAGGTAGAGTGCAAAATTAGTTTGTTTTAAATCCCTAGTGAGAGTCCTATTACAAGTAATTAAAGTTCACGTCACAATCTCATAAATGATAATGAACTTTGAAGGCAGAAGAAAATTAAGTAATATTGGGAATGCAATAATCAGACTGCTTATAAAATTTATGACATGGAAAAGAAAAAAACTCACACCTTAGTGTGGCATCAGGGGCTTGAAAACTTTAAGCAACCCTACTTTTTGTAGATGGGAAGTGTTTTTAGTTCTCACATCGTGCAGCACCAATCTTGCAGCACAAAGAAATTTGACTTCAACATATTAACTACACCTGGACAGTGCAGTACTCCACCACAACAAATAATTTCTTATTACAAAATGTCTAAGGCAGAAATTCTTCCTTAAAAAATGTCTAGATTGAGAGGTCCTTTTTTTTTTCTGGATTGGTTGTTGCTCTGTTATGTTCCTAATGATTACTCAGAAGTACTACTGCCAAATGGGAGATCTTAGGGCTACCCTTAGCTAAAGATAACTCTGCACTTAAGTGCAGTAATGTATCATACTTTATACTGCAAAGAAAGTGTTTTGAAAACACTATCTTCAGCTAGAGGTTTTTTAGTCCTTTTGAATAAGAGCTTGTTCTTGACAGAGGTCTTAGTGCCTTTCATTGTATGCAATTATAGTTGATAAGTTCCTCCTCTCTTTCTCAAATGCAATTTCTAGTTACTGTTACTTGAGAGTTTATCTATATACTTCTCTTCCAGTGCACATTAAAACATTTCAATTTTAATACCTTTTAAATTCCATTAAGCAATCCATTTGAGATAGTAGTGAACACTGATTTTTTCCCTCTTCATTTTGTATTATTCAAAATTTACTGAGAGAGAAAGTATTATTCTCAAGTTCTTTTCTTGCTCCCTGCTTACAGACTGACATTTTAGCCACACATAGATGTGAAATAAATATTTCTCTCCACAACAGGAACCATGATTTGATTCCAGCCATTCTATTACAGCTCAGCAGACTTGCTCATTTCACACCTGGAGGCAACTTATGGAACAACTCCATGGCAAAAACCTCCATTAGTTCTTACAATTAGTGTTTATTGAACAGATTTAGGATCACCAAGAATTAGCTTCCAAACTGAAAATAAGTAAACTTACAAACTTTGCTTACCATATAGTTCCTAACCTTGGTAAAAGAAAGCTCCATTTTTTATATTAAGGTTAAAAAACAGCTATTGTTGCACTTAATGGAAAAGAACAGAGGAATTGTGTTGCTGGCTAAAGGAAAAGTGAACTGTGTCATGTGTGGGTTTTAATATTTAATGAATCTATATGGCTGCAATCCATTATGTGACAATTTAATTATATGACAAAAAAGTTTGATAAATAATATTGTGGTAGGACATCTAATTCATTATTTAACAAAAAAATCAATACTTCCATAACTCATATTCCTACACACACACACAGAGTCACAAACATATAAGCTTTTTCAAGGAGGCAAAAATCCAGACACCATAGACCATTCATTTTCTGGCCAGGACAAGTTCAAATTGAAGTTTAATCAGGCCTAGACAGGAATGAATTTTATTTATTTATTTAAATCAGTAGATCAGAAATGGTTGCTGTTAAGATGTTTTTCCTGAAAGTGGTGTATAACTAGAAGGGCTATCTTTTGTATTTAACAGACAAAGATGAAATATCCCTGAGCACACAAAACTGCTGTTTGTGTTGATGGGATCACTGGGGTGAGTAGCCAGGCAGGCAAAGAGTGTCAGGATTAGTGCTCAAGTTTAGACACAACATCACAATCAATAACAGGCAGCAAAGGAAGTCCTCCTGAAGGGAAGACCTTGGTAATGATTTACAGAAAAGGGGTCCTTCTTTCCTTTGCAAATCATTCAGATAAAAGCAGTGCCAGGGGTGTCACCTTTGTGGGGAGCAAAATTTCACCAGAAGAAAAAGAGAATGAGGATGCCAGGCAGGGAGAGCTGAAGGGGGACACCAGGTATGAGGAAAGGGACAAGTGGATGTGCACTCCAAAGTCCTGCATTCAGGACTCCAGAGTAGGGGGAACAACTGAAGGGAGCATGTGAAAGGAAACTGGGGATTAACCACAGGAAGGATTGGCAGCCAGCAGCTCCCTGAGATCACTGCCTGTAGTTCAGATGATTAATTTATTAGGAACAAATGCTTCCTCCCCAACCACTCAAAGTGTCCCCACCCTTCTATATGATTTGGTTTTGTATCTATTGGTTTGTCATATCATTCCCAATATTTTTGGCTTCAGCCCAAGCAGTGCAACCCAAAGTCTCAGTGTTTTCAAGTTATGGAAAATAACCCTAATTTAGTTCATCAAAATGATAGATTTAATATTTTGGCCCAATTCTACTCTACTTGCAGGTCATCTTTGAACTTGAATATCCATCATTCATATTCTGGTGTTTTCAGGAAATTTGTTTCTTAAATATTTTTAAAAATGAAGACTTTCTTACTGCTGTCCAGACTATCATTTATGTCAAGTGTACTTATCACGCAATTTAGGCTGACTAGCTTGATGCTAATGCACTGAAATCTCTGTTTCATTCTGACAGCATTATCACTTTAACAACAATTTGTCACAGCGCTTTTGTTGCCCTCTAATTTTTTTAGCAAACATAATTGTTATCTCATACTTGATCTAGGGAGTTCATTCTCCCCTCCTGAATTTATGCAATTATTTTTTCATTATGTTGCATCTTGGCTGCTGATGCCTGGGATGCTGCTCCCTGTCAAGGTGGTTTTTTTTTTTTTTAGTGGAGGTTTGAGGAATTTGTGTGGGCCCATGTAAAAACTCTCCTGCCCTGGGGTGCTCTGAAGAAATTATTCATGGTACAAATATAAATATATACATATATACACACACATGTATCTAAACAAGACAAGTTCTAAATACCAGAAAAGAAAAATATAGCATTCATCATTCCTTGGTGTATGAATTACAAATGTGAAATTTGCTAGCAATACTCTTCTGAAAACCTAAACACTGCAGTTTATATAATTTTATTTCCCAAATTTTTAAAATTATTAATATCCTAGACCTAGGATTTTGGTTTAATATTTTCTCCTGTTTTTAATAAGGTACTACATGTTTTCAGTTTTCTCCTGAATTCTATGTTACAGCTTAGAATGTTTTAAATAACAGAATAGAGAAATTATTGGAAGTTTACTGCAGTGAAACAGTTATTTCATTATGCATATGTCTGACTCTTCAAAATCAGTGTTTGTAAAGAGTTTTCTTTGACTCCTTCTTTATTCATTATCTAATCTTGATCAGCCAAATTGAATGGTTCCTAGTATCTGGCTTCTTTACAGTTTAATTAGAAAACCCAATATTATCCAGAGAAAAAAGGTGGTACAAAAGTTTGCTATTGAAACAGTATCTTCCATCTGTAATCAAAAATTCTACTCTCTTTTCCATTTAAAAAAAAGACATAGGGAAGCTGGATTTACTCATAAAATTAATCTTCTGCATGGCATGCCAAGATGAGTAGAGTTCTGCTTCTCCAATCTCATGAAAAATATAAGGTGCTCACATTCTCAAAAAGTTAAGGTTCAGTGAAGTACAAAAAAAAAAAAAAAAGAAGTATGGTTTTGCAGTATTTATATAGCTTTGGAAAAGGTTATTTTGAATGAAAGATTATTTTGAATATTGAGGGACATATTGCATGAATATTCAATTGCACCCCATTCATAACATCCCCACAAACACATTTCATCATGCATGTAACTGGATCTGCTTCTAGAACTTATTTCACACTGGTGGAAGCCACTTCCTTTGGCACCTCATCTTGCTCCAAGTAATTATCAACCATCACCTGAACACTCGTCTGCATATGTAGTAAGACATTAAAAAATGAGTTAATTAGCACCTGGATAACAAGGATGAATTCCCACCCTAGCCCAATGGCACAGCTGCACTGCACTCCTTCAGAGGGACAGCAGCAGCCTTCCTGTGATCCAAGTGTTAGCAGCTGATAAAGTAAGAGGAATGATGATAATTGTCATTAACACTGCTTGACTGCTTAGTGAATGGCACCAAAATTTTTTGCTAGGACAAGAGCAAAAGCATTTTTAGCCATAGAACACCTGAAAGGACAAAACAAGGCCAACATCTGTGTTTTTGCATGCACCTCCAGTACTAACAGCATGTTACATTTCAGAAGTTAATAAATTGATAAGTGACCCTGGAAGTGTATTTTTTTGTAAAAGAACAAAACCTGCAAAATATTAGATGCACTGTCAGACCTTTCAGGATGTGAAAAAGCAAACTCAAATTCTCAAGTCTCTTTCCCAGGAAAGAAATTGATCTGACCACAGAAGCTTTGCTAGTAAATCAATATTCTCAATACCAAAAATATTTACTTAATTGAGCACAGTGAGAGAGTAGAGTTTTGTACTTACTGACTGCTGGAGGGGAGTTCAGCCTGGCCTAAGCTCTGATCCCACTGACATACACAGGGACCCAAGGCACAAAGGCTTAAATAAGATTCCTGTGAAAATCACAGGTGATGTTAACCAAGAGGGTGTGCCCAGAGCTTCATTAGGTTAAGGGTAACTCTCCTGTAAGTGGTACAAAACCCATCCTAACAGTATGAGTGATCTGTGAAAAAATAAAGAGTGCTACTTTAAGAAACCTTCCATGAAGATTAGCTGTTGCTCCTGGCTTGAGTGTATACTTTGCTAGGTTTGGCTTTAGGACCTGCTGATCTCCCTTGAGCTCATGTCAAGCATTTCAGCTGGGTGCATGTCCCTTCCCTTTCTCTCTAAGGATACAACTGGGGTCCAGCTGTTATCTCAGATATGAATAATTTGAGGTAATTTCGCATTATACTCAATACAGAAAGATCCAGAAGTCATTAGTCTCTGATGAAGATTGTTATTAAAGCACATTAGGCAAAATGGCAGCTAGAAATATCAAATATCAATATGAAATACGAAATATAAAATATCAAAGTCCCTCCAATGTATTTGAAGGGTACTCCACTGATTGACAACAACTTCAAAAATAAGTGAGTGTCTATGGGGTGATCTATTGCTGATCTCTGCTGATCTCTGTCAAAAGGGACTTAATTCTCTGAGAGAGAGAATCTGGATGAGCAGCATGAGAGAAATCCATGTGTCCTTGAGCTGGAAGGCAACCAAGTGCAGAGCCTCAAAGCTTGCTCCAATGAAGTGTTGATGTCTTTCTCCACCTGATGCCACAGATGATTGGAACATATGACAAATGTTTTTAACTGCTGTTTATTTCTGCATGTTGAATTTCTAGATGGCTTAGCCCCCTTGCCACATTTTTGGCTGATTTCTATAGAAATATGAAAAAGAAATCTGTTTTTTGTATTGCAACTGTTTGCTTCTTATTGTTAACTTGTGAAAATTTTTCTCTTATTAGTTAAAAGTTATTCACCAAACCCTTTGGCTGCCTGCTCCTACATAGAGAAAATGCAGGACTTCGTAAGGAGCTGATCAATAAGAGACCAAATATTTCAGGTACCCTATCAGATCTGTAAGTGCTTAAGGAAAGAGTTTTGTGGAAAACTGTCAATTTGTATGCTTAGCATGTGAATGTTCATTTATATTCTGAATGGACACTCTGGGTGCATTTAATTATTTCCTAGAGTAAATACTTTTTGTGCATAATTTGGATAAGATGCCAAGTTGGAAAATTTAGTTCCTATTCCTCAACTTTTGAAAACAACCTCTGGTTCTAAATATGCTGCAAATTTAGCAAGAATACTTTTTTTTTTTTTTCTCAGTTCTGTGTCAATGAGATGGCACCAAAGTGCAATGTAGTGGTGTTTCCATCTTCAGACACTGTGGAGGTGAGGAACACATCAATACCCAACACAAAAATAAAAGCAGAATAATAATAATAATAAAATATTAACGGAGTTCAAAGGCAGTAACTCAAAACCACAGCTCATGTTTCATACTTCATTTAGTTTGCTCCTCAGCAATTCTGTATCATAGAAGTAGTAATAAAATTATATTAGACTTGTTTCTGTTTCTTTTTAGACTGGGAATTTAGATCTACTTTCCAACAGTTAATGCTTTATTATCTCTTCTATTATTTGTGCCTTGCTCTTAATTCTTCAACATGCTTTGCTATAAGGTAAAAATGGCAAGTAGCACATGGAAATATTATTTGTGTCACAAAAATGTAGCAGTGATGAAATAAAATATTAAGCTAATTAAAATTTTTCTTATGAAGATAAGACATTTTATTTAGTAATTTCTTTTAGACTGTTGCAGCAGGATTAGAAATGAAGGAAGCAACAGCGTTTCAATTAACTTCCCTGAAATTGCAAAGGACACTGGATATTTAATTTGGGCTTTAAGTCTTCTCTATGTGTCTGACAAGCTGACCAATACGAAGGCCTTTCATGAAAATTACTGTATGTATCAAAGTTTTAAATTATTCATATGACAAAATGAAATGATCAACAATACCACTGGATAATTAATGAAGTTGTCACCTTGACAAGACTAATAATAAGCTTCTCCTTGGTAAATAATCAGCGATTCCTCTGCTAAATTTTTTTTTGTGTTAAAGATATCACAAAAGCAATTCTTTCTATTGTATGTTTATAAGCTCATGGAATAGAAACATCAAACCTTAAAAGCAGTTGGTTGAGTTTTGCCAATAGTTCAATGATTTTAAGTGGTTTCATATAATTGGTTACTAAGCCAGTAGGTAGCTGCTATGCATGTGAATTTACCAAGGAAAATCAGGCATGGTGCAATGTACGTGGAAAATAATTATTTTCTTGGTAATATTTTTAGGAGACATATTAGGAAGAAGCAACAGCAGTAATAAGATGTGTATACCTACTAAATCTAGTACCAGTGTAATATGTGGAATGATCTGTGGATTTTTGTTCTTTAATTAAAGATGGTGTTGGTTTAATCATACAGCTCTGCAGTAATAATGCTGAACTGGATAGATGGAGACAGAGGGCATTAGCATAAGGCTACAGCAAGTCAGATGCTGCAACACAGCTCTGTCAAACCTCATCTGCATTGTTGTACCTGGGGCTCCTTCAAACCCCATCTCTACTTCTGACAGCAATGTCCTAAATTTTCCTCAAATCTTTGGTAGAACAGGCCATGAAAAGCAGTTTGCACCTGTGGGAAGACGCCTCACAGACATGGCAGACTAAGATTTATGTAAAGAGTCCATCTTCTTATCAGTGTCTGGAATGAGAAGAAGTGGCTGGAAAACATCTGTTGAAGGTCCAAGGATGTACAACACCCCGCCTTTCAGACTTTGCCTTCTTTAGTGGCTTTTTTCCCCTAGCTCATATTCACAGAGTATTATTATCACAGTAACATTTGGGTTTCTGCTTTTCTAGTACTCCATGCAGCAAGTACCCCTGAGTGAGTTTATCACTTTACACTGCAGCAAGGACCACCCTGGAAAACCCAGGCTCTTGTTCCATTTTGCCAAAACACAGACTCTATAGACCTCAACACTGCTTATTACACCATTCNTCTTTTTTGAAGATAGGTTGTTAAAAATGCAGCTTAATGACTTTTTTCATTGATAAAAGTCATGTCAAGATTTTAACTCCTTACACTAAACCACCTAAGATGAAGGTAAAACTGCAGAGTCTACACTGCAATCACTACAGGCACTCCAGATGCTCTCTGTGCTGTCCCAGGAACATCTGCTACTTTCTTCTGGGTAAAAATATGTTGTTTG
>VWYP01006009.1:36750-89507 GCA_013400435.1 Pycnonotus jocosus | reverse complement strand
AAAGGGAAAATTGAGCTGTCTATGAAAGCCCATTTTGAAAAGCCATAAAAATAATAGGCCAAATTTTGGTTCTCTCTGATTTTTTGATCTTGAAAAGCTTCACTGTTTTTGGTGGAGCTACACTGATTTTTATCTGCTACGTATCCATTCCTTAGCATAAAACAAAACTTCTGTTATTTTTCTGCATTTCTGATAAAACTGAAACAGATTTAAAAGAAATCCAAACCAAAGATATCCTCCCAAAGCCACTGAAATTGCAATTACTGCTTTACATTAAATCTGTTTATCTTTAAAATAGACATTCAACTTTTAAGTTTTAAAATATGGTTGGATTTTATACATCTGCCTAGAATGTTGTTTTAATATTTTACTGTTATTTGCAGATGAATCACAGTTAGGAAAGAGAACTCACTAAAGTCTGGAATTTTACCTATTCAATTATGGGAGTTTAGTGGGCAGCCACAAAATAAAGTAATATTCTTTCTTGGCACTTCAGTCTTGGAAGAAAATAAAACATTTCAGTGTAAAGATGCCAAAAGCATACATCACAACCAAAACTGATAGTGATTTTGTAATCATTCTGTCTATTTTACTGGCATGCTACATTTCTGAGGGGTTTGTGAGGAACACAACTCAGTGACAAACTGAGCTCTGTCTATGAAAAATCAATTCTTTTGACTGGATTTTTAAAAGGCATTTCAATGCAGGACCAATTGCACACCACTTACGAGGCTTGAAACGCACCAGAGCTCAGCATTTCCCGTTTAGCAAGCCAAGAAAAGTATCTTGGGCACTGAAGAAAAGTATTTTGCTGAATTTTGTAGAGTATTCAGGTGGAAGAAAGAGGTTCCTTGATCTGCTTCACAGCCATCCTTCCTGAAAGGGCCTTCCCTGAGCATCCCCATCACACAGAGCTCACATGAGCTCCAAAATCAGGGCCATAATTCATGCATAAGTGTTAATTTCTTTATCAGCTGACCTGATACTGAAATAATTGATCATCCATAGACATTTTTCACCAGACATGATACATCTAAGTTTTTGCAAGAACATGATCAAGGTGTAAATATTTTTCAGGGCGATACATTTCAGTTTTAACGGGGATTTGAAGATTAAAGGTAAACTGAGTTCACATAAAAAAATAGGAGAGGGCAAATGAAGGTCAAGTTCTGAAATATCCAGTCTAAAGTATATATAGGAATTGAAGCAAGATGTCACAGACAGTATTTGATAGTCAATAAAGGATTAGCATTCATGTTCTTCAATTCCCTGTCTCCAGCTCCTTGATATTAGTGCAATAAATCTTGCAAGTATTAAAATATATGTAAATGGGGCTTTATTTTTTTCTTAGGTACTGAACCCTTGAAGTTCACATTTTCAAGTTCACTGTAATCATTTCAAGAAGGCAGTTACTGAAAGAATAGATTTTGACACTGCTACAAGACCTTAGAGACTTATAAAAAAAATCCAAGGCACTGGAAGACTCCTGACAGAACTGCTGGAACCTGGCTTGTGCAGAAAATTTGCAGAACAAAGTCCAATCCCCTGTTATTGCAGGTGGCCATCTCATAGAATCTGTTTAAAAATAGGATTAATCTCCCTCTTAAAACTAATTAGCTTTTTGCCCCTGTGACTCCCAGTGGGATACTATTTTCCAGCATCTCATGACTCTGCCACTTCAAGATTTCTTTATTTTCAAACATGTATACATTTATCTGTGACCATTTTCTATCTAGTGATGTTTTCCCTGAACTCTTTTCTCATTTTTCCCATTTTCTTTTTCGTGTTGAGGCAGTTATAGAGAGCAATTGTAAAGACTCTTTTTTTTAAAATTTTTCACATTTTGTCTAAGACAATATTTTTCATCTTCTCTTCTTACAGTATTTGTGAACTCTATTTTCTGTAGTAGCTTACTTTGCATCTCTCCTAGTCTAAGTTTTCTGAACCTGGGTGAAGAGGACTGCACACTGTGTTCCAGTGAGAGCCCACCACTGCCCTGCACAATGTCAGGAATCCCTGTCTTTATTAGTAACATGATAAATAGTCACATCCTAGGGTCTCATTCTCAGGGCTACATCATTCTGATAGTTCAAATACCCTGGTGATGCTCAGAGGAACCAAAAACTTCCCTCCCCCAGATATTTCCTTCTTTTCACAGATCATGAAGATCTTTCCATGTAATAACTTTGCCAACAGCAAAACTTGCCAGTACATTCTTATTTTTAATACTGAAAATATTAAATAAGGCTGATCCTAACTCCTGAAGAATCCTGCTAATGAATGTATGATTTTTCTAGTTTACCCATTATTATTTGAATTTCATTCAATTTCTGACTGCTTTACAGTGGCTCTGCTAAAACTCTGTCTTCTCATGCTTCACTAATTACTTCATATCAAATGCTTTCGTGAATCCAAATAAAGCATGCACTAGAACTCCATTTATAAAATCGTTTTGTATAACATATTTATGCAACTTTTACAATCTTTTTCCCCTTAATGATTTGGATTTTATTTATTTTAATCTCTATTTGTTCCAGAACCTTAACTACACTGATATGCAACCAGCAGGTCTGTTTGCCTTCCTCTCTCTCCTGTTGAGGCCTTGGTTCTTCACGGTTCGTCCGCTTGCAGAAATTAATTTCTTTCATTTTTCAATCTTTGTCTCTCTGAAAATATTTATCCTTCCATTTAATTTTTGCTGAATGAAATTATGACTCCTCAATTAGATACCACTGTGGCAACAGTTATAGAAAGTAAAATATTTTAAAAAATAAAACCTCTAGGACTGATCGATAATTTAAATGAAGAAATCTGTTGGCTGCCACTTGCAAGCTTAACTGCCTTACCATTTCTTTTAATAGCAAGATACAATGTATTTCAGGAAAGCCAAGATATTTTACTGATGTATCAGAATTAAATGTTTCCCAATATTCATCTGATTAATAATGCTACAGATGATTCATATCTATATTCAGATGGATCCTCTGGGAAACACCAAAAACTTTCCTGCCATTGTGCTTCCCCAAAGCAGCCTTGATCTTAAAGTGTTCTGTTTTATCCATCCTTCCCACTACTCCACGGTCAATAATGATGTAAATTTTTTTACTCAAACACGTTTCTTCATTTCTCTCTTCCTTAACAGCACACGAAACTTTATTTTTTCTTAAAGACAATCCTACCATGCAATGTGATGGGGCAAATCTGACTTCTTCTGGCCATCAGAGCTGAAATCTCTTTTTGGAACAAACACAACCCAGCTGAGCTCCTTTACTTGAGGATTTTTGTCTTTTACTTTGCCCCTATTCCTTTACTGCCTACCATGTGAGGATCAGACACCAACTGAAAAAGTGAAAAGACAAATGAGAAAGACAAGCCCCCATTCTCAGCAGATCCCAGCCACAAATTCACTCACAATACAGACACAGCAGTCTTTCAACACAAAGTTGACCTCATTCTTCTGATCCCACCTGAAATCCTGCATCCTAGGTTCAAGTTTTGGCCTTTTGTTTTTAGTTTTTCTGATTCATTTTTCTAGAGGAAATAGGCAGAGCACTACATCTCTCTGTTTTGTTTTTCCAGATATTGATCTAGTAAATTTAGTATTTTATTTAATCTCTTACACTCATTTTCTCTTCATGCATCCTAAACTAGATGCAGAGATTAGGCAGTCACTGTTGAATTCCTCCTCTCATTCCTTAAATGAAAGATGCTCTTATCAACATCACAGAATTTGGCAGCAATGCTGTCTTTAGACATCCATCAGAAATTATCAGTTTAATCAGAGATTAAGAGAACTATCTTGTAAGAGAATACAGTACCATTGGGATTTACCAGTGAGAATTAATTATATTACAAATTGTTTCAAATGACATTGGGAGTCCTAAACTTTATATTTCTATGTTGAAAAATAAAAATAGTAACAACAAAATATAATGTTCTAAAAAACTCTCAAGTGAGTAAGAGGAAATATCAAGCTCAGAAATACGTTAAAAGCAAATCTTCAGGGAAAAAAACATATTAGGAGTGACCATGTCTGAAAGTTACATTCTGAATGACCTCTGGAGAATGTGTGCTGCTCAAAATAGAGTTAAGTACATGTCATCTAGCAAATGGAACCATCACAGAGAGACATTACACACACAGACAGTGACACAGAAACATATTGGTTGCTAATTCCACGCCCCTATTTATAGCTCCAGAGGTGAGAAGATCTCCCGTGCAGAGTAAATGTGCCTCGTCTTTGTTGAGTGCAGCAAGGAACTCTCACTTTCCATATGGATGTGGGAATGGCTTCCACAAAGACATCCCCAATTTTTTGTACCCACCTTCCCACTGACCTTCTCAGGGGTGCTTTAGCAGCAATAGTGTGGGTGGCAGAAATGCATTCTGCCAAGCATCTTCCAAGGAAGGAAAAGTGAGCTGTTCCAGGACTGTATCATTTAACTTTGCCTACATTTCCATGCCCCAGGATTTGTTCAACAGGTGCCTAGGGACATGATTTGCTGTGCAGTTAATATGACCTTAACCTGCTTTGGAAGGCAAATGCACTCCTGCTCTTGAAGTGTCTGAGAAAACACAAATACAAGTACTGAAGCTTCCTTATAATTATGCAAATGTGATGGAAAATGCAAAGAAAATCTGGACTTTGTTGCTGAAACTGGTTTGCTTGATATGTTTAGAAAATAAACAGTGGCTACACAGGCCACAGTGCTCCCAAGAGGTAAAACCGTAGTCAAGAATAAATAATTGCATATTTGTGGAGATTTTCCCTTAACAGTCTTTCCTTCACATCTCCCTTGGTCACTGCAGCGTTTGGGGTTGGTGTGAAGATCACATAGTTTGTCTGTTTTCACAGACTCTTGCTCATCCCAGTACACCTAGCACATCCCAATTGTGAACTGGTTCTCAATTTTGACACTCTAAAGGGGAGAAGAAATGTCACATTATCTGTAAGGATGACTGAGATGTCTGTGGTTCAACCTGCATTCCAGGGGATCCTTGTTAAAGAAGGAAGGCATCCATTCAATCCCATTCACTATTAATATATACAGCAAAATGGCTAAAATAATGATGTTATAAATATTATGCTCATGTATTCAGGCCATGTTATAAAGGGAAGCCATTTTAAACCATTGGATGCAAAAAAGGAAGAAAAGAAGAAAAGAAAATATTTCAGCTGGTGTTGTATTATTGTAAGATTAAGATGGAATGATTAAAAAGGGATGGCCTGATCATTTTATGGATCGGTTTTGTTCTGTTTTTCTGAATGTCAATTTTAAAGTAATATATTTGATACAGACTATTTCTATTCACATACTTAATTAGAGCTCCAATTAAAGTGTGCTGTGGAAAACACTGTGGAAAATGCACCCTCTACTGGCTCCTAAAAACACATTATAGAAGTTTGGAATTTTTCTGAACTATTTTCCCAGAAAATATTCCTGGAAGCAGAAAATTAATGACTTCACTTAAAAAAAAAAAACATGGTTCCTTGTAAAAGAGCAGCTAAAGATGTTTTACATACTAGAATTTATGAAAAGATACAAGCCAGAGGAATGTCTTTTAGAAATATAAAGTGCACTGTTTTAATGAAGAATAGCATATTGGTGCAAAATAACACCTTACACATATCTTATTGTGAACACAGCACAATGAGAATGGCCATGAAAACAGATTGGCAAGAGAAATAGTTTCTGTATCTGTGATAGACACCAAACTTATCTTTGATTCAGTAACCCTGCAGAGAGTAGGACAGATTATACAGCCAAAAGAGAAAACTAAGTGTGTTTGGAGCAAATCAAACCATCACTGATTTTGATTCCTAAAATATAGAGGTATGACCTTTCTAAACTTTCCTACTTCAGCAGGAAAACACAATTTCTACAGGTAGTACAGATCTAGTTTTCTCCCCAGCCTATTGTAAGTTGGAATAGCTGAGCTAATTTCATTCCCTGGTGGCATAAATGGGAGAGCCAGGGGTATCCATTGCACGGTGTGACAGAATTGTTCTGCAGCTGTAGCTTCATATGTGCACTGCCTGCCCATTTTCTACCATAGTGCAAGCACCTTTTGAAATCCACGGGCAATGTGCAGCCACCTGAGGTATTCCTCTCTCCAGCTGGTCCCCTTGGGACAGGGGGGACAGGTCTGAACCCTTTGCAACCAAGCAGCAATTCTGCTTAAAGCAATACTCCAACTCTGGTGGGAATTTTATTTTTCAAAGAGCCCCGGGGCTTGTCCCGAAGCAACTCCTTCTATTTAACAACTTGTGGCTAAGCAAGGATGACAAGAGGAATCCCTGAGACATGAGTAACCCCTGCTGAACCTGGCAGCCTGACTGATGTCACTCTGGAGAGCTGTCACATTACGAGGGTGCCCTCCTCAATGGGCTGTGCAGCTGAAGATGCTGTCTAATGAGGTGTTACCTCCTAATGATAATGGCCTTCATGAAGCCTCTCTTTAATGATGTGTGTTACTTTATAATGATAATGGTCTTCTTGGAGACAGACTATAACTTTAATCTCACAGCCCCACTGAGGGGCTTTCACTCAAAGCATTACAACTCTTGCCCATGACCTCTGTGAGCAGCCTGCTCATCTGTGGGTAGTCATCAGAAAGAGCCTTCAAACAGAAAAGACAAAATTCAAGTGGGAGGGCACAAGCCTTCCTCAATCATGGGGAAGATATTCCATGAATGAAAGATTGATATACTTATATAAATTTATATATCATTTACCTGCTACTCATATATATATTCAAAATAATCTAGTTTTCCTCCACTAGGCTTGCTTCTTCTGCCTCAAAAAGTACTTAAGGAATCTTAAATTTCTTTTTACAGCACCAACATATTGTGGTTTTCAGCTGGGAGATGAGAGCAAATTGATATGAGCACCACTAGAAACTGGATATTTTGTTTGTTGGAAAATCATGAAGTGACACGAGATCTTTTGTGCTGATTTCTCTCCTCCATTGCTCAGCGAATATTTTGGCCAGATGTGGAGGGAGGCTCAATAGTTCCCAGTACTTTTTTTAGATTCCTCCTCTCAAAAAGAACAAAATAATTGCAATTGTCAGAACTTTTGGGCAGTATGATAATAAGAGAGATGGCATAGTCCACAAAGACATCCAAGTGTGCTTGATTTGACATGATGTACGTCCTGTCATTGTCTTTTAAATTAAAAAAAAAAAAAAAAAATCTAACTCAAACCCCCTCCCTCCCCCAAGCCTACAAACAAAAACAACCCCAACATTCAAGTCACAACAGTTAGATGGAAGAAAAAGCCTTGCAAATGAGCTTTTTCTAAAATCCAGCATCAGGACTGAGACTGAAATCTACCCATTTTCCCTACACTCAAACTTGTATCTTCTAATATTTGTAGGTGTCTTCCCTCCAACATAAAACTGAAAAAATTATGATAGTATCTGCAAGATTGTTTCACAGCATTTCTGTACCAACCACATACAGGAAAAACCCCCTGGACAATGTACTTAAAATAAATGACCTGCAGTAAATAAGAAGTGACCTTAATTCCTGTGCCTGACACATTTCTGAAATAGTGTGGTCATCTAATCATGCATTATTTCAGTTCCATGATAATATTTCTCTAACAAGAATATTTTGATGACTCCTTCAATATGCATAAAGGTCAATGGAAATTATACAGGTAATCTAATAGATCCCACAGTTCAGCTAAGACAGTATTCTAATGTGGACATGCTTTTCATATTTTAAATACCTTATCTGCTTATTCAAAGTATACAGCATATCTAATTATTTTAAAAAAATATAGTTTTCCCTTTTGCTATATAGGAAATATACTACAATATATTTTCATATGAGAAAAGAAAATATGTGTCTCCCTTGAAAATAGATACTGTAGTATGCTTTCATAAGAAATTTAAAAGACAGACCCTGGAAACCAATGAAATGGGCAAAGATTCAATCACTAGCCTTCAATCAATAGGTACTGCAAGAATTTTTCAAGTTAAACCAAAATAAATTGGGCATTAGTGAACATCTGTTCCACATTCAGTGTAAGTCCTTCTCTTAGTTTACTTTAATAAGATTAATTTCACTTGAATTTAGACTCATGTACCAAAGACAACTACACCTGAGTTAGTCATCAGTGTCAACTCCATCCTTACTTTTATTTATATTTCTTTTTTTTTATCTGTTTAAACTTTCTGCATCTAAAAGACAGTCCTTAGCGTGCACTAACAACTTCAATACAGCAACTGTGTCAGAAAAACAAATAAAATCCACAATTAACTCCATCCATGGAAAAACCCAGAGATTCTCACTCTTTTAAAAAATAATCTGTTTTACTCATGAGAAATTCACTTGAAACTTCAATTTCTTTCCTGTTGATACTAAGATGAAGTGAGAGGCTAAAATGTCCTGTGGATAGGATAGATATAACCAGATATAGCCTTAAGACTGCCTCAAGACTATAGATCTGACTGTCAGAAAAGCAACAGTAATAACTATAAACTGACCAAATTCAATCAAGAACTATTGATAAAGAACTACATATCATTTAATTTTGCTTATTCACTTTGTAGGACTTAATAACACAATTTCAATGATGAAGCCAAGGATAAAACTTGATCATTTTGCATAGCTGATACAAATGAAATACCAGCAGAGTTTAACAAACCCAGCATTATTCATTCCAAAACTTCAGCATTTCTACAATATAAAAACTCTAACTTAGACACCCACTGCAAATGAAATCTGTCTTAATTATATTTTTCCCCTGCTTATGGTCTATCTTTTGTATAATCACATAACTCTCTCAAAGGTATTCTCCAATATTCACTGAAAACTGTTCAGGAAACCCTCTAAAGTGGATTTTATCATCTAGATAGTTTATTTTCTAAAATTTTAAAAAGATGCCATAATAAGTAGATAAGACATCAGGTTTCTTAGCTGCATCCTAATTTTGAAGAACTAACACTTCTGTGATAAAATGCCAACAAATTTTGACAGATTTTGGAGATTTTAAGAGACACTATAAGTGATTCTGCATAAAATGTATGAAACTTTTTGCACATCAAAATGAGCCTTTGCTGCTCTAAGCAAATAGCTTCTAAAATTGGAATTGGTAGAATAAGAATTTTATGTCTTCTGCTGTTGCCTCCTAGTACCTATTTTATTGCACATCACCAGAGGGAGCTACATTTTGCAAAATTTTAGTTCTGCTTCGATGCTCTGAGACATGATCTGTGTCCCGAAATTCTTCCAGTGTTTCTTGAGCAGAACATGGGTTCAGTCTCATTCTCCAATGGGTCAGAGCCAAGATGTGCTTTAGGATATAAATGGTGCCATGGTTTCTCCTAGTTTTTAGCAGGTATCCCTATGTCAGTGCTGATAGTTATTAAAATGAGTGACAAAAACACTGTTTAAAGGATGCCTTTTTGCATGGAGGTGGGAATTAGCTTATCCAGCAGCAAGCTGGGTCAGTGAGAGGTGCCTGCTTTGGATGCCCATGAGAGATGGAGGGGAGGGAACATGTGGCCACCTGCTCTCGTTGCTTGCCCACTTCTAGAGAAAGAGCTGCTGGCCAGAGCTGCTGCAGGGAGGCCAAAAAAAGCTTTTTTTCCTTCTGCTTTCACAGGCCTGGTTCTCACATGAAGGTCAGCAGCTGATGCTCCCCATCCCTGGAGAAGCAGAGCGAGTTAAGGTGGCAGACAGCACTTCCATAAGCTCCCTGGAGGAAACGCAGTCACAGCAAAGGGGTGGTAGAGAGAAAAATCCTCTTTCCTTCAGGACTGATCCACTTTCTCTTCCTGCCCTGTGAATAACTCAGCTCTCACCTTTCATACAACTAGTAAGGAGTCCAAGAGGATTTTCCAGTAAATCACTGCTTTGCCTTCCTGCCACGGTGGGACAAACAAACTTCTGCTGCAAGTGAGGCCGAGGAACAGCACTGAGCTGGGAAAGGGAAGGCAGATTAGACACAGGGGACTGGAAAGGTAGGATAAAACTGGTTGTTTGCCAGCACACAAGCCTAGATGATATCTGTGATAAACTTTCATTTTTGCAGGCCACCAGGGCTGATGGAAATACATGTCTAATTGAGTTAGCACACATACATTGGTTACATATAAACTATTTATGTTAAAACTAACCTAAATTTCTATTAAAGTTCTGTTGTGTATGTTGATTTCTATACATTCAACCAAGTGTAATGCTTTTTCTTTTTCCTTTTTTTTTTTTTTTTTAAGGTAGGCCATGTCATTACTCATTTTTCCTCCTTATTTTTATATATTGGTTTAGATTTTTGATGTAATAAATACAACTCATGCCAAAATATCTCCACACAGTAAAGTCTTTAAAATATCACTGTTCAGATCCTGAGGTCAATAAGCATCTGCATAATATTGTTCAAGGATTTGGTCTATGAATGTTCCCAAACTAAATAATTTTTTTCTCAGGTGTCAGACAGCAGTCCCCTCCCTTCTTTTCTACATTCACATATCTCCTCCTGAGTTAGTGCAAACCCACTTACACTATCAGCCTCCACCTCAGAGTGACTAGGAATTATTTATTTCTACGTAATACACTAGTTATTTGTTTACCTCCAAGTTTGATTAGATCTCATTAAAAGTTGAGAGGAAACAATAAATTCTCTCACACGACCCTCCACTGAGGTTAAGTGTCACTACACAAACATGGAAAGAAAAGTTACTCCCAAATACAAGAACTGACCCTTGCCACACAGTGACTAAAAATTGCTTTTCATCTTTTCTTCTTCAATATGTGTTATGAAGTTATTCTTGATATTTGTATTTCCCATCATATGACTGGGAGGAATAAAACATATGCAACTTGCCAGAAATCAGCACAAATACACTAACATAACATTGGCACAGACCACTAGAAAATCAAATCCCATGAACAGGCATGACTTGTCCTATGAATAGACCAGAAACAGGTTCCAAACGATGTCAACAGCTTCAACTATAGAGCCACAGAATCATGTAGGTTGGAAAAGCCCTTTAAGATCATCAAGTCTAATCATTAATCCAGCACTGCCAAATCCACAACTAAACCATGTTTATCAGTTCCACATCTACATGTCCAAATATTGCAGCCTTTTGGGGTTAAGGAAAGGCAAAGTTGTTGCAGCCCCTTTGCAGTCCGTGTACAACAACTGGTTAGGTCCTCCACCAAAGAGTGACACATATCTTAAAATTTTGGCCACCAGAACAGTTCTGAAGGGTCTTCAAAATTTACTTTCTCTCTTCCAATCTCCTCTCATTAAAGACCATGGAAGACAGGAGTACAAAGAAGATACTGCATTTGCACATGTTCCCAATTATTTTAAAAAATATAGAAGTTACTAGAGGAACGGTATGTTATGGCAAAAACAATGTGGTCTCCACAAACCTTTACCTTTTCAGAAAGATGAACTCCTCTGCAGGTAAGACTTAGGCACCATATTCAGTATCTTCAAGTCAGATTTGAGGAAGAGTAATGTTTGAAATCCTATATTCATGATTACATAATGTTACCATCACTTCTGCCCTATCCTGAGGTCTCCAAGTGAGCCATGAGCTATTCTGGACTGATAAACACATGCTAAAATAGAGCAGGACAGAAATTCTTAACTAAGAAAATTAGCAATAATTTTCATAAAAGCCCTCTGAGAAAACTTTAAAATTTTAATCTAAAATTTCCAGTTCCACATATACATAGATCTTTTTTCCTCACAGATGGAAAGAATTAAACCAAGGAAATCAAACTAAGTCAATAATTAAAGCAGCATTAGCAGTAAATTGACAGTTTATTCAGTAATGAAAACCATCAATTGCCAACTGTAATGAAATGCATTATTAAAATCATAATGAGGGTGTAAATACATAATGCTGCATAAAGATACAATCTGAGGGAGTTATCCAGTATAGCAAATAATTAACCTAGAATAACAGCAGGAATACAAAACAACTGGGACCTACCACGGGTTGTGGATCAGAGGAAGAGGGAACACCTGTTGACCTTTTCTCTGTGGGCAGTTCCTGTGAATGCAGGAACATGTGCCATTTTGGGATAGCTTGCAGGGAACTGGGCAATCTAGCCACTGCAGAAACAGAATAAAGACTAAACCTTTCCAATCATAGCTCAAATTTTGGAACAGAGGCAAGAAGAAAACTGTTTTTTCCCAGCTGTCCTCTGTGCTATAAACCACGATGCCTTCCACCCTGTCAGGGTCCCCACATTTAGGAATTCCGTTTGTTTCCAAGGGACAAACACTTTCCCTGCTGAAAAGGTATCAGGCAGAAGATAGAAGTGCTCTTCTATTAATCAGAGCTCTTTAAAATACACATTCCCCTTCCTTTCCCATCCCTCCCAGATTCCAAATAATTCATTACAACAAAAGGCTATTAAATTAAAGTGCATCATTGAGCAGAGCTGCAGAAAATGCCACAGGCATGATTTTGCTAAAGGTCTGTGTCCTTTGCACTTCTCTGCACAGGAGTGGTTGTGGAAAGCAGATGCTGGGAAGGAAGTGCTGTAGGAGGCAGCATGACAGTCTCATTTGGATAGACCCACTCAGTCAGGTAGCAGTGTTTATCAGCTAACATAAAGAGTCAGCTTGAAGTTAAATATGAGAAAAAAGGAAGAAATAGATCTGAGATGAACTTCTGAAATGGATGAGAAATGGTATATAGAGGAAGGAAAGAAAAAGAGAGCAAAAGTGAGAAACTAAAAGAGGAAATAATGGAATCACACAGCAGCCCGGGTTGGAAGGGAACTCAGAGATCATCTGTTTCCAACCCCCCTGCCATGGGCAGGGACACCTTCCACTAGACCAGGTTGCTCAGGTGTTGAATTAAATGTCATAAAGGTGGCAAGATTTTAAAAACCTTTTGCTGGAATCTGTATTTATGCCAATTGAGACTTATATAAAGGGTAACAAAGACATAATCAAGAACACGGCTCTGTTAAGAAGTGCATGTTTTCATCAGTGAGATAACACAGCCCAGTCACACTGATCTGTTTACCTAAGGTTGGTCTAGTAAACCAAGTTTTGGAAGACAACACCGGAAAATGAAAAAAAGGAAGAGTCACTTCCCACTGAACACCAGGTAGTTGAGATCCTACAGCTAAGTTCAGCTCAGAAATAAGAGGTGGGGTAGACTGAGAAGGGTAAAAATATTTTAAATATATGCTACTTGAAATAGGAATAGGTGGAGAGTTTTATGAATGGGCTGTACTGGGAAGAATATGACACTGCAGGTGGTTCATCACTACCAGCACCCCAAGCAGACACTCTTTCTATAAACACACCCTACTGAAGGCACAGTCTGTGCACATGACCAGTGCAGTGCCCTGGAAACCCTTGGCAGAGCAAGGTATGAGCTGCTGGTCACAGAGGGAGCAGTAGGACAGGTGTCCACTGTCATTTAAGCCTGCTGGTGCAATCCTAATCAACACCAGCTCCAGAAATTGCGTGGGACAGCATCTCCAGTGATGCCATGGCTCTGCAGCCTGAGGGAGGCACTCCAGGGACACAGCACAACCATTGCCACCCGGATAATCCCGAGAGTGACTGTGCCTCCTGTGCAAATTTAGATCCACATCTCTACAAATGTGTTGCCCTATTAATTTCCTTACTACAGCCACCTCTGCCTCAGTAATTTTCATCCCAAGGGACAAGGCAAAGGTTCAGTATATGAGGTATGCTCAAATATGTGTTGCTGCACTGGCAACTTGCCCACCACAGAGAAGATATGAATAATCTGTGACAATAAAGGGGTAATATTATGTCCTTTGGAAGGGGCATTTTTCAAAAATTATTTATGACCAGATATAAAAACCCCACCAGTTAATACAGTTAATAAACCATGACAAGTTTGCTTTAAATGAGTGGGATATCTAAATCCAACATTATTTATTAGGCAATATGATTTTTTCTTCGTATTTATCCATCAAACTTGGCACCCTTATTGCACATGCATTGTGCAAAGTGTCAAATTAAAGTATTGCTTATAAAAATAAACATTAGTTACTGAAGTGATCCAAATGCCTGATTAGAATGTTATTTAGGGAAGCTAATAAATATTTTTAATAAATCTTTTGAACAGAAGTGAGAAAGCACGTAAGAAAAAATTTGGGGGTCTCATCTCCTTCCTATTCCTTTCTCCAAGCAAACAATGAGAGAGAGAATTGAAGTGTGAAGAAAAACACATTTCATGAGGGCTAATAAACCAAATACCACATTAGCTATTGTGGCATCTCTCTTACAATGGGCAAAAGAACACAGTGACAACCAAAAGGACCTCTGCAGCAATTAGAGTGCAGGAAGTCATGAATGCAGAATGGAGTCTCTCTTTGGTTTCATTCCACACCATTATTTGACTTGCATTTTTCTGCTGGAGCAGGCTCAGTCTCTGTAAATGCCCACTCATTAGGCACTGGAGACCTAAAAAATGCTGAGAATGATTCATCCCCACAGGATTCAGCCAGGAATGAAGACAGCCAGTGACCTCATGACTTTTCAGAGAGAGATCAGGATCGAGCCTTTGAAACAGAGGTTGGATAAAGAGGCAAATTACTGTATGTTCATAGCAGAAAGTTTATTTTCCAAAGCTTGGCACTGTGGTACATGTGTTGTTTTGGCTTTTGCAGCCAGAGATGATACTAAAAACCACAAAGTTTTCTTTAAACATTTAAAGCTGACTTGATCACCTTGGACAGGGGGATGATGTAGCAGGGGGGAAAAGGAAAAATAAAGAAAAAAAAAATCATCATATTCCTAAAATTTTGGGTGCAATTTCTCTTCACACTGGGACAAGGAGAAGGAATCTCTCCTATGGCATTAAGGTTTCAGAGCACATTGAATTGAAGTATAAATAATGAACAGAAATGAAATGGATAACTGCAGGCATAAGCTGAGGAATGTACCCAGTGAGCTTACTGCATACAAACAATTTGCTACCATGATTATTAAATATTAAATTTATCTCTATTGGAAAACAGCATAAGTACTTACACTGGGAAATTGTATGGTCTCTGGGCCAGGATAAAAGTGTTTTTCTATGGAGTTATATCAGTTATAGAAATAGTAAATAGTTACTCCACTCAATAAAAAATTTGAGAGTTTTATGGCAGCGGGAAGAATTTTGTTCACTAAGTTCAACTTTTTATTTGGAAAAATAAAATGGTATCAATGAACAAGCAAAAAGTTTCACAACAGAAGAAAAATGCGATATTCCATGGCCAGAAGGGTTACAAATATGCTCCTTTAAACCAACCAAGTAACAGACCAAGCACAGTCAGCGGCCTCACCCTACTGCTGGCAGCTAAACATGCAAAGCTTCCACATTAGGAACCAGTCTTGGGGCTGTTTCTGAGACAGCTGTCAAACTGCTGACTAGCAGAATATGATCCAGTATTGCAGCAGGCAAATATGTGCTGGCTTAAATTTTCAGAAGTACTGGCACAACTCTATTTTAAATTTCTACCCTTTTTATGTGGTTTCTGTGCAACCACATAAAATTAAAAAGCAAATAAAGTAGCTGTTCTTCACATGCAGGGTTTCAATAAGCCTTGAAATTAACTTGAAGGATATAGTAGTAGAGTACAAACACATTTGGATACAAGGTAAGCAAGAGATATAATAAGTATTTCTGGCCCAATATCTCAAATTCCAGAACAACATCTGGTCTACATAAGATTACCTATTTATTGTGTCTTTAGATTAAGCAATTGGTTCTTAGGCTGAATATATAAATAACCTTTGATTTCTTGGCATTTATCCTGCTTTAAACATGATCAGGGAGTGGTTAATGGAGATACACATTTCATATTGATAAAAAGCCATATCAAAAAAAATCCAGAACACATTGAAAGACTCAGTGGATACGGTTATTTGAAACAGAGCACATTGATTTAGCCACAGTTCTCATTAAAATTAGCTGCAGGCAGACCCCTAAAAATCACTGCATATATAGGAAAATCACTGTAAATCACTCAGGCACAGAAAGGCACTACAGTCAAATAGGTATTCCCAAGAGCTCTCACTAAAGGAAAAATAAATATTTTGAAAATTTGAAAAAAGGGTAGGTGCATTACAGTGTAACTCAATTGGTTTTAGTGAAGCTCTATGAACTTATATTTGCAGCCCTTTGCCACAATGATGAGCTTCCTTTCCAGAAAGACACAAGGAAGTGTGAAAGGTTATGAAAATATTATTAAAATGCAAGTCAAATGAAATTTGATGAAGGTTACTGAAAGCAATATTCTTTACAGAAACCAAATGACAGAAAGCCCTGCTTTGCAATCACTATTCCAGCAATGAAAATCTGATTCTGTGTTAAGTATTTCTCAGGGCTTACCTCAAATCCCTGTTTTCTTGAATAAACCTGCCAGGAAATCTCTGCTCCTCCATTTTACCATAATTTATTAAATCTAATGCAGTGCATAACACTAGTATATAGTCAGATTTCATATTTTAGAAAGCTATGGGCAGGGCAGGAGACTTTGTTGAGAATGCAAATAATACACAGAGCAGAAAGAAAAGAGTAGAAATTACTTCTATTCTACACCTTAGGTTTATTACTTTGTCAAAATGTGCTGCTGAGAAAATTATCCAAAATTTTCACCAATTGGACCATGATCTTATAAATATTTTTTGTTTCGCTTTCCATGAAAGTTTTAGAGAAGATCAAAATGGGAAAACTAAAAAGGGAGGTTGTGATACCACAATATACCAGGAATACAGTTAATAATTCAGAAGTTGCATTTGACATTTTTGCTGATGGTTACCTCAACTCAAATTTGGTAAAATTATCTGGGGTAAAATTAACTCATTTTATGTGAAGGTAGATTTTGTGCAGAAAATATCACAGAATTTGTATTTGTTTCTTACGGTTTAAAGCTAAGCTAAAAAAAGAAAAAAAATGCAAAACAAAGGTCAGCGATATTTATTAGGAGGAAATCATTTGCAAATAACAGCAAATATTTAATAGTAGCAAATTGTTGAAAAAAAACCTCTATATCCTGGTAGTAGCCATACATAACCTATCTCTGAACTGCTATTATTCCCCTACCAATCAATCCTTTCCTAATTTTAGCTACATTCCAGACTTTCTCCAAACAAACTAAAATGCAATTATAATATTATCCCAACTAAAGATTGCCCATGAAACCACTGGTGCAAAATGACACTTGGTTGTTTAGGGTAGAGACAGCACAGGGCTGTCTGGGAGGAATCACTAAACTGCACGTGGCTTCATTTCACATATGGTTTTAAATACTTCCTTTATGGACAGAAAACTGAGGCCTGACAGCTTCCTATGCTGAAGTGATGTGGAAAGGTGTGAAAAGCTCTCATGTCCTCAAAATTCTTCTCAGTGTGGGAGAAAAATCTTGGCTCTACTACTGTGGTGTTCAGCATGAGGGCTATCTGAGAAGTTCAGTGCACACGAACTGAACTCTGGCAAGACCTTGGCTGCTCCAAGCTTAGTTTCCTCACAGAAAAAAAAAATTAATTCCTCCCTCATTTATCAAACCATTGACCCAAGTGGCATCTGTTCAATCTTTTACAAGGCACCACTTGACAAGAATCTGATTCTTTGGACCTGTTCCTTCTTGGCTCCGAAGTGGTTTTATGATATCCTGGCAGCACGCATTGGCTCCAAATCCATTTTTACCCACTGTGGGAACTTCCTCTTCAGAGAATCCTCAGATGACTTTTGAATTTGTCTCTTAGTCACATCCAGCAGACAAACACTATGGTCATAGTGGGATTTCTAAATTATATTAATTTATGTATTTCCAAATCCTACCAAAACCAACCTATAGACTGTTACAGTTGCCATTGTCTTCCAGCATTGCTGTACTCATTTCTGTTATTAGATTTATATTTTATTGAGCACATCATTCCCAAATGGAGATTCTATCTGATTTCTTTTGTTCAGATAGCCTGGTTCACATTCTAGTCTATATCCATAGCTTAAGAGTGAAAATGCATTCCTAGAAAATGTAGGTTTATCTTTTCAGCAGGTGATCTGAACTTTTTGAACTGAAATACCAAAAAACCTTTATTTCACTGGATTATTTAGAATAAGCCCTTCCAGTCCATAATACATTACAGAAACTTTGGAAAACCTTCCAAGCCTTCCTGCCTTACTATTTATTTTTATTGATATATGAAAAATGTAGCAGTTCAAATTTCAGGGTCTCATATAAATTTTTTTTTACTTCAATATCTCACGCTACCCTCTAGGTGTCTTACTAATCCATTTACACTTTTACCCCTGGCATTTGATTATTGGTAAACCTACCGCTGGATTTTGGAAGATTTAAAATTGCAGATCTGTGCAGTAAGTAAAAAACAAACACTGGGGTAGCAGATATGAAAAATATCACTTGGGAATTTTCTATTATCTTTTTTTAAAAACAAAACAAAAACCAAACCCTAACTGTGCCTTAAGATTATAAACTTTATATCACATTTTGAACATTACTGATTTTTTGTACTTTTTTGGGCATTGTTATTCCTCACTCTGATTGTAAATCTGCTGAGACTACACCATTACTCTTTACAGCGCTGCTTCAGGGTGTTCAGACTTCACTCTGAAAACTCTGAAAAGCCCTCCCTTTTCTGTAGGGTCTGTAGGAAGCTGCATTCCATCTCACCTTCGACCTTTAGAGGGCAGTGCTCCCTTTGGATACCCACAGATATTCCAGAAGGGCACGATGCTTCCATTACCTGAGAGAGGTAAAACTTGGAAGCAATGAAAGAAATTTCAAAGGACAAGACAATTTCTTGCTTTTCTGATATGGGGAAGGGAGCCCATTCATCATGTGCCACGCACTGGGTGAACCCTTTACATTTTGAAGGGCAGCAGGGACTTGAGGTCTTGTCACTTTGGCTTTGGCAATGACACTCCTGTGGCTGCTGAGAGGAGGATACCTACAGAGGAAAGGGTAGAGGGAAGTAGTCCTAAAAATGAAATATATCATACTCCTACCCTCAGTTCAGTCTCATTTTCACGCAGACATTCAAACATGATCAAGGCTGCTGTCTGAGCTATCAGCATACCTTGAAGAATCAATGCTGTTTACAGAGTTACAGCTGTTTTCCCAAAGGGTTAAGGAAACTTCCCAGTGTGACCATTCACGAGGCTCTCTGGCAGCCACAGTCCCAATGTCCCAGACTGTCACTGCTGGGACCAAGGCCCCTCCACAGGGGTGGCTCCAGTGACCCAGTGGGTCCCTGCCTGACCCCCTGCACACCCCACCCACAGTCAGAGCAGGTTTCCTCACCAGCTCAATCCCAGGATTTCCATAGCAGAGTCTCAGATGTTTTATTCCATGAAGCCATTTATGCACAGTGCAGTGACACAGAAACAGCCTGAGCTGGTGCCTCCAAGGAGGGACCCTGAGCAAAGGAACCCCTGGGCTTTTACCCCCTCACAGCCCAAGAGTGCCACAGTCTCTCTGTTCCTCTGAGCCATGGAGCCATGGGCTCCTGCCATGTGTCTCAGTGTCCTCCCCTGGCTGTGCCACAGCTTCCTGTGCCCTTTGCTGTGCTAAGGGTGGCAGCTCACAGCCTCTTGTCCTAGGTTCTCATCCACAGCTCAGCCTGCAGCTCTACCCACAGCTCCATTGAATGTATTTCTCAAAGGTAAGAATGTACAGATTTCCTAAAGCCTCCCTCAGAGTCCTATCAAGGGCAACAGTGTGGGGTGAGACTCTGAAAAAGGCCAAGAAATTCATCTAGTGAAACACCAGTGTTCTCTTTTTGTATGTAGTTTATCCACCAATACTAAGAGTAAACTTTTCAAATTTATTTTTTAAAAGGAAAAAAAAAAAAAAACAACACAAAGAGAAGAGAAGAGAAAGCTCAGGACTCTGATCCATGTGTGCAACCACCTGGTGGGAGGAGCAAAGAAGAGGCAGCCAAGCTCATTGTCCATGGAGCCCAGTGGCAGGACAACAGGCAGATGGGAATGCAGAAAACTCCATGCTCAGCATCCTACCCTGCACTGAGTCCTAATAAACCAGACATCATCCACTGGGGCTCCTTCATCTCAGCTATGCCTGTGGATGGCCAGTGCTGGTCCTCATGTCCCATCCTGACTGATCTCACTGGGTCAGGGATGGTCAGGGAGGAGGGCACTGCACTGCACCCCAAGACCATCTTTCTTGAAGTTACTCCCTGATCACAGTCTTCATCATTTTAGCACATTTGAACAGGCTTTTATTCCTTGTTCAAGTTATACTTAAAATGTTTTAGGTGCATGTTTAGACACAACAGATGAATGTCACAAAGCTTCTGTTTTGTCCTTGTGTTTCTTTCTGACACCAGGAACACACAAAATCCTGGTTTTGAAGAGTTCAGCTGAAGGGTCTTCACATGTAAGATCTGGCTGACATCTTGGATTTGACATCATGGCCTGTGTTGCAGAGTTTTACTTATAAAGGATATTTCTGGACCCTGTAGTAACTTTGGATATGATTTTCAACAGGATTCAGATAAAAATATGGCCTTTCTTTCACCAGTAGCTAATTAGCACACAAATTTGTCCCTTTTCCTGTCACATAAAGTACATGAAATAATTTAGAGGCATAACAAGGGGTCACAAACTTTGCTCCTAAAATGCTTTTCTGACAGCACGGCTCTCTTTGCCCAGAGGCATCATGGTTGACATTTTGTGCCTGGTGCTCCAGGCTCAGGAAGGTCCACAGGGTCTGCACTGTGGGTGTCAATATCTGAGAAGGTCATCCAAACCCACTTCAAATTCACTGGGACAAACAGGCCTGGAGAGTGTGTTCTGGCAGAGAAGGAACCACATCAGCAAGCAGCCAGCTACTTCATTAAATAAAAGGGACTGATCCCCTCTGCTGACTATAAAAAATAGCAGAGGGTGGTTTTAGCAGAAAGTATATAAGATAGTATGTTTTTTATACCATTTTTATACTGCTTTTTAAATATCTGATATGGCCCAAAAAACTAAATTTCACCAGTAAGAATGGCAAGATGTAAGAAACTAGACCAAGCAAACCTCTGAAGAACATTCATAAGGTAGTAATCATTAGCTATCATCACTTACAGCCCATGAGCTGCATTTATCCTTTTCAAGGTTAGGACCACAGGATAACTTGCAGTGGAGGGGATTTCAGGAGGTCTTTTCCAAACTCCTGTTCAGAGCAGAATGCTGGCACTGTCACAAAATGCAATGCTTTATCCAGATTGCTCAGGGTGAGGTAAGCATTATCCTCACCCTACTTGCTTGATGTGGCATCATGACCTTGATCTTAAATGCGTTTGTACCATGACTGCTTTCACATTTGGCTGAAGTCTCCACTTTTTTAGACATCCTTTGAATGTTATTCCTTGGGTTAATAGCCATTCTGTGTGATCTCTCAATGGTTTAAATCAACAGCCATCAAAGGAAAGCTATTTTGCTGCCATTACTTGAGGTCAAAGGAGTGTTTTGAAGTCATGAAAAAGTTGTACTAACATTTAACTTGATAAGTAGCCCCTAGCCATGACCTATTCTTCAGTCATAGAAATTCTCATATAAAATCAAAATGCATTTTTAATGAAAATCTGTTAAACTGATTAAGTGCAGATCATTTGCTTCTATGAAAAGCATGAATTTTGGATCTATGAGAATATGAGCATCAGATCTTTTTCTTTTTTTTTTTCCCTTTTTTTAATTCTTTAGATTTAGGTTGTTGGTTCACAACAAGTTAAAGTGAGGCAGTGTATTTCAACTCACAGTGCACATTCACTAGTACTCATTGACAGACATTGAAAACAATCAATTTATTCATTAGAGAATGACAAAAATAACTCAGCAATTTCTGTTTTGCTTCTATTCATAGATTTCCTCATTTCATGTTAATCACTTCTTACAGCACTTGGCACCTGGCAAAAAATTCAGAACATCTTGAATTATTAGTTGTTTATTGTATTCACCAAATAAAAATGAAAACATAATACTGGCAGCACTTTGTAGCAAGTCCCACGTAATGAGATTGGGGCATTTGAATCCTCTGTAATGTACCCTGCCATTTTGATTAATATCGTGAATGGCACAGTAATTTCAAACACATAGATGCATATTCAGATATGTGAAGACAATGATTATTTTAAGCATTTCTTGTTTAAATGTAAAATTGGAAAGTCTTAATTATTACTCTAAATTATCATAATAATAGTTGAATTTGGTTTGCCTACTATACCTCTTGATTAAGCCTCAAAGGTGTATGCATTCGTACATTTTTAAGGTTCCATTCCATTATTAAGTGACTGACATTTCAATAAGAGACTTAAATTAAACCATAGCAGAAATTGAAGCAGAAATGGTAACAGTGACTTCTGCAATAAATCCTGTCCCTAGGGCCTTTTTGAAGAGTGATGTAGTTGTTGTCTCCAAATTGTTTATTGAAGAGGTTTTTACAGTAATGCAACAAATGAAATCCCAAAGATAGCATTCTATTTCCCACAAATACTAAAAAACTGATATGAAAACTTCCAGTGGCATAGTTTATGGTGATCTTGTCCTGAATAAACTCATAAACACTTTATTCTGCCATTCAGTTTATGTGTTGCTGCCTCACATTTGGATTGATGGTTGACAGCAGCGATGTATAAATTATGCATGCCAATTTACTGAACACCATTAAACCCAAAGAGTATGGGTAATTTCAATAATTATACATATAAATAGTATTATTAGCTCTGTCAAACTCAGTACCTGGATAGCATGTCAGTATATAATATCTACTAGAGCGTCAAAAGGTTCAGGATTTTCCATGAAGTTGGTGGCTGGAGAGGTTCCAGCTACCATTTCCATACAGTTCATATCTATAATATGCAACTAGACACCACTCTTAAGATGCAGAAAAGCTTTGGTGTTGGCTGATCTGTCCCCACCTGTGCTGAATTATTACAAAGAAGAGAAGAACTGAAAAATAATTACTTTGAGTAAATACTGCCCCGAGTGAGTTTAAATTACTGTCACCAAAGAACTGGAGAACCTTTTTCTCTGTATTACTGAAACTTCCAGGTACCTGTTAAATCCCAAAGCTCCTCTCAAGTGATGTGCCTGGAAATTGTTGCTTTCCACCCAGAGAGGAAAACTTCCACTCTATTACTGTTTTCCAGCTTCCATCCAGTGGTGTCTACAGGCCCCACAATGGTAGATGTTGTGCAAACACATAATGAGCAACAGCCACAGAAAACTGCTTTAAATGGACGAGGAAGACAAAGGATTGGACAAGGATGTGCCACATTTCTGTTTTCATCAATTATTTCAGTGCCTGGCATGTTTTAGATGCACTGCATAGACAAGACAGTATCAGCCTATGCACATGGAATCCTAAATTTGCCAGGAATTTCCAAGTGAAAGTCTTACAGAGACTGCTGCTAAACAACCTGACACCTACTTTCAAAATCAGAAGTCTTAATAGAAGTGGTGGAAACAGCAAGTGTGCCCAATTATTGTTTTAATTTTAAAACTTAGCCTAGATACATAGAGACTGGGTGATTTTTTTTTTGGTTTTGTTCAGTGTGAGTGTATCAGCCTGATCACGGGAAATAATGGTGCAAAAGAGATTTAATGTGAGCAACATTATGATTATTAATCCAAGAGTTGAAAAATGTATATCCTCTGCAGTCATAATGTTTGAGCAGTGTTCTACACATCCTAATTGCATAGTTACATAAAATGCTTGTACCCACACAGAATTCTGATTTGGCCTTACAATAACCTTTAGAATTCCATTAAAACATTTTCTTTACATTATTCACTACAGAAACAACATGCTTTTGACTTTTTTCTTTCTTCTTTTTTTTTTTTTTTTTTTTTGCCACTGCTACCAATGCCTCAGTTTCATCTTGAGACATTTTAAGACAATTTGAAGGTAACAAAAATAATTTAAATTAAGTAGTGTAGATTATTAAGCACAGAAAAGGAAGGAAAACATATAGTATGGAGAGGTAAACCTAATGGCCATGTAGGCCATGTAACACATGCATGATGTGTTACAAAACAGCAACCAAGGGGGAAGAAACTCCTCAGAATTTACAGATTATCAACAGCTCTTCCTCCAGTAGGAAAGTACCAAGGAAGCACAGGAAACTTTCTTTTTGGACCCCTCAGTTTATAAAACACAGTTTTAGAAAATCAGAGAGATTCCTTATGTTGTGTGACCTGGAGGGGTAAGGATGGTAGTTGATGAAACAGGTTCACTCCTCTTTCCTTCTTGGCAGCAGCCTTCTGAAGTGTCTGTGTAGAATTGCTTGAATTGTTTGGTTATCCCATGCACTGGGAAGATCTGGAAAGCAGCAAGCTTCTCTGACAGCCCATTGTAATCCCTCTCTGCTGCTTAAGCAGACAGTAAAATATCTCACCCACACTTTTCTGGTTCCCTAGTTTGTTATTGTTGTTGTTGTTGTTTTATTTTTGGTGGATTTTTTTGGTGTTTTTCTGTGATCATGTTACTAAATCCCAGGCTACATTGCACTGTCAGAGAGGATCTGTTAATGAATTAAAATAACTTAAATGTTGCCACGTGTTGTCATCTGATAGCAATCGCTCATAATTACTGCCAGCAAATGGCTTCAGCACTCACACCAGCATTCACCACTCAGCTGAACTGGATCAGCTAAACCCTGCAGCCACCAGAACTACATGGAATTACACCAGCTCCAGATTTGGCCCTGCTTTTTGGAATTTGGCTTGTGTGTCTTGTTGCATCTTCTGACAGGCACATTTGCAGATCCATCTGCAAGGTCTCCTGTAGCAGGACAGAAGTAATTTAAAGTTCCTGCATTTTAAAGATCCCTTTGCAATGTGCTGAAGGGCCAGTCCCTCAGAGCCATTCTCCCAAAGCTGTGCCCTCTCTATCCTGCCCATGGATACATTCAAACTCTGCAATAACCAATATCAAGCTTTAAAAGGTAATGATACCACCAAGAGACACTTCTGCTTCTAATTTTATTGTATGTAAACTATTTTTAAGAACTGCCAAACTGAAAACAGACCTGTCAGAAGCACCACCTGAAAAGGCTCTTGATTCATGATGAGCTGGTTGTGCTCATCAACCACAGACACAAACCACTCTGTAGCATCCAAGGAAGTGAAGAATCATGCCCAGGCTTTGTGTAAATCATGGGACAGATTCAAGCTACCAGCCAAACTGTAGCCCATGTGTTTAAAGTCATGAAAGAGCAAATGAAAGAGCAATATTTCCCTGCAGTTTTCTGGCTGTACAAAATTTTTACTCAGGTACTCCTATAGTCCAGATCACAGCAGCAGTCTTACCTCTTTGATTGTACAATAGGAATGTATTTTCAGCCTGTTCTTATGTCTTCCCCTAAGACTTTTCTTCTGGATAGGAGAAATAATCATACTTCTTCCCTCCATGCAGAATTTACTTTGCAGGGACATCACCACCAGGAGCAGTCAGAAGCAGAATCTGAATCCATAGAGCTGGCAGACTGCTCCCCACCCCCCAGCAGATGATTACTGGTGTGGCTGTGGGTCACTGCCTATTCTGTCCTTTCACAGCAGGAAGATCTCTAAGCACTATTTTCTGTTTAAAAGATAGTCCAATAATCCCATATGCAAGTGTCTGCCTGCAAACTCTCCTGCTCAACAGCATAACCACTTTTATTTTAACCAGAGCCCACCAAAGCTGCAAGCAACAAAACTGGGGAGATTTTTCAGGGAGGTGTAAAATATTTACTGCATTCTTTACCAATTTTTTACCAGTTTTCAATTTTTGGTACACTTTTTTTTTGGTACAAATATTATGCTTTAGAAATGTCATTTTTGAAAATTTAGATGAAAAAATTTAAGCACGCAGGCACACAATATTCAGCATGCCAGTTTTTCACTTTGTTCTGTGAATAGCCCCACAAAAATAACACACCCAAATGTTTGTGACCAGGTGGAAGTGCTCAAGATGAGAAATCCCTGGACTATTTTTCTGAAATGCTCTGACTTCAGTGACTCTCACTGTTGCTCGTGCTTCCTCTTGTGTGATGGGCACTTTGGAATGAAGCTGCACTGACTACTGAAATCTATTGCATTATTTCAGCTCTTGGAGATAAAATCTGCAAGAAGCACAAGTCTAAAATGGCATTTTGGGAGGGCAGGGAATAACTCTATCTCTGAGTACTTAGTTTTCCAGGGAGCTTTGGCTAAGTAAATGATATTTCTTTGGATAACTGGAAATCGGTGTAGAAGGAGCAGGTAAATTCAAACCCTACCCAGCATAAAAAATTAATGTTTATATGAATTAACTTCTATTACTCTATGCATGCAACAGGTAGAATTTGGGATAGAAAGAGTACAAATAATAATCACTATTATTCCCAGTTTTCACTTGTGAAGGTATGTGGACAAAAAAGAACAGGGAGCAAATATTCCATTTAGAAAGACAGAGGAAACTGTTAAAAGTCAGATTTAATAAATAGAAAGGGGAAAATAATAGGGAAAGAAATATTTGCATATTTTAAGAGAATAAAAACTCAAGTTTAAAGCTATAAAATATTGTTTGGTATTGTAATGTTAACAAACATTCTGGAATATTGCAGGAGATCACTTCAGACATGTACTGAAAACACCTCATTTCCATAGGAAGTGAAGAGACACAACCAGATTCTAATCCCAAAGATGCAATCAGAAGTTGCTCTGGGTAAGCAGTGCATAAAGATTAGACCTCATTATTAGAAAACATGGATAGTTCACTTGGCTTGAAGGAGTTTCACCTGGTAGCTCTCAGGAACACAAAATCCTAAGAAAACTTAGTATTCGAGTTCCACTTCATTTGTGAAAGTAAATTGGAATTTACATTATTGATGAAAATCACTTCTTCATTTATGTACTAAATTAAAATCCAGTAGAGTAAAACTGGTATTTTCCCTCCTGTGGCAATTTTTCACTATTCCTTATGAGTTTTTAGTCTGAGCCTAGTCATAACAAAGTCAGCTGAGCCCCACTGGCACTAGAGCCACTCTGAACTAAATCTCATTTTTCTCTTATTTTACTGGCAATTAATCAACAATTACTTTTATGTAAATCCACAGGACACTGAGAGGATAGAGGGAAGCTAGGCCAAAGGGAAACCAAAAGACACTGCCTAAATAATCTGTCTAATAAAATTATTATTATCCCAGAAGGGAATAAAAGGAGTTTTCTCACTGAAAATCCAAGATGCTTTTCTAGAAAAACATGAACTAATTCAAAATGTCTGGGTGATAAGAGAATTCCTAAATGTTCTGAGTTTGACTCTGGATCTAGGTTGGTACCCAAGCTAGTCCTGAGACATCCGTTTGGACTTGGACATGACAATCAATAAATTGGAAAGTTCAGGGCAAGCACTGTCTTTGGGTCTGAAAAAGTTACCCTGACTTTAGGGCTGCAGGTGAATTTGAATTGTTTTAGCATACAAAACTGTCTAATCCAAGAGATTTATCTAGGATCCATTTCAATTATGCCTTATCTAAAATCAGAGGAGTGATCAGAACCTAAACACATAGGAAAGCTTCTCACAAACTAGTTCCATAAATAGCTAAAAAGAAAGCAGTATATTTAGGGCATCATAAATGGCCAGGAAGGATGCCACACAGTTAAAAAGCTAAGAGCAAAGACCTGAATTATGCCTGTCTCATTAAACAGAAAGTTATCCTCACATCTTTTGTTTGCTCTATTCCTTTCCATCTTCTTTGCTGTTACCAGTGCTGGCCTTCCCAGGGTCTATTAACCTGTTAGCACCTTACACAACCTTGCTATGCCTCCTTTTATGATCCACCTTTCAAATACATTACCATCTGCCTGGGTTTATTTCCCCTTCATCATAAAGACATTTCTAAAAGTTTTAGGGCTAAATTTTTTGTAGCCCTACACTTAGCCTAGCTTTGAACTTGGAGAAACAGGTGGCATCTGTCCCTTCCTGAACATCTGGAAGTGTCTAGAGCTGCAGGAACATGTCACAAACAGGAGGGTGAATCATCACAGCAGCCATCATGGTGTTAAGGTGCTCCTCTTCTTGTTCCACTCTTTACTTACTGTGTTGACACAACAAATTAAAACCAGATTGACATGAGTTCTGACTACACGTCAATGGTTGTCTTTCCTTTGTCCCCTACAGGCTGCAGTCTCCTGTTTGTCTCTACATTAACAATTAGGACCCTGTTTTGACCTTTTTGTTTCCAGAGATGATAAAAAAGATGAAAACAAAGCAAGTTAAATCTTATTTAAAATGTAAGCAGTGACTGCAGTGGAAGAGGAAGGCAAACAGGGCTGGAACCCTGATGATGCACCCTGACAAAACTGTCTAACTACACAGAAAACCAACTCTATGTGCAATAACCTCATGGAATCAAACCTGACCCACATCTCTGAAGAAAGCTAAATGGGAATTTACATGGACTCACTCTTTATGCATCCAGGAAAGAGTGCTTGTGGGGAAAACAAGAGGCCAAGTCAAGCAGCCTTAAACAAAGTGGAGGAGCCCTGTACATCTGCAGGTAAGTCAGGGGTTAAAGCTACCTCAGATAGCCAGAGGCTCCACAGCTGCTTCACATGTCTAATTGTCAGCATCTTCTCCCACACCCAGATTTATGGAGGAAAGCAGGGAGAATGCACCTTTCTCCTCTGGGAAAAATGAGCATGCACATCTTGTGCTTGTGTGTGTGTACACACCCCCACAAACATACACAGATGCAAGCAGGGGGTGGCCTTGCGTGTAAAGCAGACAGACAGTTTTACCCCCTTAATGGATCTCTGCCTGACTGGTGCTTCTGCATTGGTTTCTTTCATTTTTACAACCAGGATAATGTTTGGCAGCCAGCATATCTCAAAAGATTGTTATGTTGGCAGTTACTTTCCGCACAGAAATGTGAAAGACTAGGAGGTGAAAGACCAGATACACTTGTCAATAAATGGACTGGATTAGATTTAACTTTTTAAAAAATTATTTATTTTACTGGAAATTGTTCCCCCAAGAATTTTTAAACACTTCTGACTGGGATATTTTGCATACTCAATGTACTTTATTGAGGCACAATATGTTTTCTGGTACACACTCATGAGAAAGCAGCAAAGCAAAGTACATGGAAGGAATATAACACCACCAATGACCTCAGTCTTGGGAAAAGCAATAAAGGAAACTCCCTTTGCAGCTGCAAAGTACCTTTAAGAAAGTGGCAGGGCCATGTAAAGGTCCTACTACAGGTTCCTCAGGTGCCCTCTGCAGATTTACACATTGGAGCTATTTCTCGCTGTGCCCTCTCCTATCCTTTGTATGGCACTCGTGAAAAAGAGGTAGGAAAATGGGAAAATGTACCCTTTTCTAAAAATTGGTTTCAGAGTAGGTCTATATTCTCCCTGATTTTAGATTTAAGCCACTACACAAACAGTGTTTGCTCTTCAAGATCAGCAGAGGGGAAATAAAAAGCTCATGAAAGGATAGAGTGAGAAAATGCCCTCAGAAACAGGAAAGACTAATATAAACACTCGTTAGAATTTTGCAATCAGGGCCAGAATTGACCTGAGAGAATACTTTTAAACTGCCTCTGAACGGTTGCAGCACAGTTCACTTGATTTAGAAAAGAAATTGAATCCCAGATGACACAAAACCTGCTATGGATGTTTATATCTTGGAGAAGGGAAAACTCTTTCCTGCAGGGCTTGAATCAGTGTCACTAATTCCCTCCCTCCCATACATCCAGCTGCCAAAGCAAGCAACCTGTGGCAGCTTTCTCTCCCACCCAAGAAAGCACTCCCAATAAAAACTGCAGCTGAGATTTACTCTGTGCAAAAAGACCCCTTCACCTTCAGGAAAGCAAAGTTTGCTGCTCTTTCTCTTAGGAAAACCAAGGCTTTCATCATAGCTGAAAAAGGAAGAGAAAGCTTGGAAAGTGTACTTAATATGCAAGAAATTACAGATGGAAAATACTTATTAGATCATTTAGCTCACTCATTTTCCAGTGCAGGATATTCTCTATGGTAATGTAACAGTGATTTCATTGAAGTTACCCACTTAGTCTCACTAGCCAGAGCTTATCATTCCAGGGAGCGCTGCACTGTCAGGAAAAATTGTTCCCTCAGTCATCTTTATCGAGTGCTATCCAGAACAGACACAGATAAGAGTTGAACCACTGTGGCACTACACAACAGTGCTAAAAAACCCCCCAAAACAAACAAACAAACAAACAAAAAAAACCCAAGGAAGATGTTTTTGCTTTTTGAATTGAGCTTTTAACACGACATAAAAAAACCTCCCCAGACCATTCAAAGGCAGGTACAAGATGTCTGGGTTAACACAGAGCTTGCTGTAGTCAGTGGTCCAGTTGGATAATCTGCAATTTAACTGAAATTGTAAAATGAGAAGGAAGGAAAAATGAACAAAAGAAGGATTAAGAAAATAATTTTTGCTGTTCACTTTCAAGATCTCTTTTGTGGTCTGTGGGAGGAGCTTCCTATAAACCTCTTGATTACTTCATTAAAATTCTTCCCTATAACTCTCTGAAAACGGCATGGCCACTGAAAAACTGCCTATCATAATGACAAATATTATGCTATTTTTCCCCTTCATTTCCTCTTTAATTACTTCCTTTATTTACTGAGATTCCTCTTCTTTCAACCCTACTAAGGCCACCCTTTGATTCTGTTTTTGTGCAAATCCCTAAAAAGTAATGTTCTGGTTACTGACTAGAGTGTCTAAAATGCACAGTGGTACAATATTACTCTCCAATAATATATAATTCTCCCCCAAAAAACACTACTAATTTTCCAGTTTTCCCCAGCATTATGAACAATCTCAGACACATTTCAAAAACCACAAGCTCTGTGGAATTTGAGTGCTTTTAAAAAATCTTTGCATCACAAGAAGGGACTTTCAGTTGTTTACCAAGCAAAATTTAGCTTTTCTAGGATTAGATCTTCATCCTCATCATGACCTGACCTCACATTTCCATCAAGTTTCAAAGGTTACTATCAAGCCTTCAAATTGAGCTGGCTACCTAAGTCCACTCCACTAAAAGCATTTTTTCCATAAATAATGAATTTTTCCTTAGTTATGTAAGTTAAGTGTTAAAATAAATTTATCTCCTTAAGCAGTTGTGCTATTATACAGAAAAATTACTCAATCAATCAAAAAAAAAATAGATGGATCCCAGCATCACAATAACTTTCCTTGTAGAAGTCCTGCAAGTAAAAACTGACATGGTTAGAGTGACCATGTTGTTACTGAAAATCTAGTTTTCAAATATTTTAGGACAACGTTGAAGGATTTTCAGCCAATGAAGGAAGTGTGATTTTAGCCCCCAGAAAACAGCCTTTAGTTTGCTGCAGGTAAGGCACAGCTGGGCCCAGCACAGGCAGAGGTTTCTTTCCAGAAGGAGCACGTGGTTTAGTGATACATGCAGCAATTTGAGCCTGGAGAGAGATTTTTGCCCTCCCCAAACAAGACAAAAAGAGTTTTCCTCTTAAATACAAAAAGGCTGGTTATTTCTCAGGCAAAACAGTGTTTGGAACACTATGTTTCATGACTGCATACAGTCATGAATATATTTACATGAATATATTTACATAAATTTACTCAGTAAATTTACAATAGGTTAGGAACTCTGTTATGAATTTTGTGGCTTATCTCTAACTTAAAGTATTAATTGCTTTTCTTGCTTCTGGTTGCATATTGTTATGAGATTTAAATTAATCCATATATTTTTTTTCACACTTAGACGGAATGGACTTAATTAATTTTGTAGATCAGATAGAACAACTGAGTTACATAAGGGGAGAAGCCTGTACAACACCAATATCAATAAAAGAAACAAACATGAATGAGAAATATCACTGCTGATAAATTCTCCTCTTGCTTCTAATCTTCAGTGAAAACCTGAACAGTATGAAAACTGCTTTGGGGTTTCACAAGGCTGATAGTAGAGCATCACATGGCACCATGGTAAAACTGATTCATCCTGACCTCTCCTTTCACAGCCACACATGAAGATACATTCTGACAAACCTCCAGTATATACCCATATTTATAGTGCATGCTTTCAGAAGCAAGCAACAGAGATGCTCAAATGAGATTAAAACTGATATTTCAATTACATTTCAGGATTATATGTGGCCACATTCTTGAATCTTTTGGCTTTTATCTTGCATTAACAGATCTATAACACTGATAAATTATTCTTTCAATCAAATACCATTTTGTGTACATTAAATCTGAAACATGATCACCATATTATTTGTAAGAGAAGAACAAGAGAAGAGCAAGAGAAGAGCAAGTTGTGCAGTATCAGTATGAGAACACAGTAAGTAATGAATCTGTTAATCCATACCTTTCATAAGCAACTAGAATTGTCTGTCTCCTGATAATAGGAATTTTATTTGGTTCTCCAAATTTTGGGAGAAACTGCAGGCATCAGTTCTGTTGCCTGTGATACTTCAGGTGTCTCTGGGATATATCTCCAGGATATATCTCAGGATACATCTCTGGGATATATTTGTTGTCTTGGCCTCAGGAGTGCAGCTCCCCCACACAATATGCCCTACACCTCTGCTCCAGTTAAAAACAAAGACCAGAAATAGCAAATCATTCATACAGAACCAAATAAACTGTGAGTGCAGACTTTTACCATCACTCTCAGAGAAAGCCCAAAACACTCAGCATGACCCTGTGCTTCTTCCTCACCCTCTTAGAGCTCCTGAGGCCTTTGGTTGCCACATACATTTGGTTGCCTGCAGGCACTGAGCAGATTTTCAACAGATCCAGAAGCTTCACCCCTCCTCCTGCAGCAGTCCTGAAGGAATGTTATGAGATTCCTCTTGCTCAAGAAAGAGTGACATGAAAAACATCCATAGGGAAGTGGGGGCAGGAGGGGCTACAAGCATGGAATCACTCACTCCACAGAACAGAAAGTACATGAACATCAGGGAGGCAAAAGTGGAATACAATAACCTGCTGTCAAAATGTCAGAGGAGCAAGTGGGGCTCAGACGATTTTGTTGCAGTTTATGCAGGCAACCTGGCAGCCTAGAAATACCCAGAAAGCACAAAGGGAATGGGAGTGCTATCAATGCTGCAAACTGGCACACAGTCTCCAGATATACTCACAGTAACTTCTACACAGAGAGAAGCTCTCTAAGATAATTGCAGGCACCACATTGCCTGCTTGCTTCTTGCTCTGTGTTAGAGATAGAAAAGAGTTTCAGAGCAGCGTAAGTGCTCATATAACTATTGCAAATAACTTCCTTAAAGTCCTACTCCCTCACTTAGAGCCAAAGAGAACTGAGCTTTTATCCTGAAGCATGTTTTCTACAGTGATTGACTCAGGGTTAATCCAGTTTTACAAAATATATCTGCATACCTTAGGAAAAATAGCACATATACTCATTCCCTGACATCAGGACCAGAGCTAGGCTGCTATCATCCAGTGATCTCCATTTACAGGCTTTTCATGGGTTCAGGAGAGCATATAAATTAAACATTTTATGCACACAACAGGCTCTGATTTATTTTTGTCTCTGCATCTTTAGCTTGCAGTCATACCAATGACCTAGGAAACACCATGTGAGAAAATCACAGAAGAAACCAAATGCAGCTGGATTGGAGATTAAAAAAAGCTTACAATCTTTAATGAAAGGAAGTTCTTGAAAGCATGTGTGCTCTCTTGTCTTTGGAAGTTCAAGGTAGAAGCCCTACTTGAAAAAAAAATCCCTAAACAAATTTAAACAATAGTAAAAAGAAATAATGTGGATGTTTTCAGGTCAGATTTAAATTCAGTGTTTTGCTCCTAGTAACATGTATGCCTTCATTTAAGTTTGCTCAGAGAACAGTGATTTTGGAAGTATTTGTAGAACAAAGTCCTTACCACATCCCACTTTTAAATCACTTCCAAGCACTTTCTGGCATGTAACAGGCAATTATTATAACCCAGGATTGCTTTAGTTTGAAAAACAAACCGAAACAAAAACTATAAGAAGACCACAACATTCATAAGTATTTTGTGCACAGCATGAATAGCTTTTCCACCATCACTGAAAAAGTTTTACCATGAAAACAGAGCAAGGGGAACACTCATCAATCCTTCTCCCAAAGTCATGCCTAAGATAGAGGGCTGCCCTGAGAAAGGAATCATGACAGATTCTTCCTCACCTCCTGCCAGGAGATGCTTCTTGAAGACTTTAATAACACCTACACAATGAGAAAAAAGGTATAAGCCTGCTTTCCAGTGCCTTAAACCCCAAAATCACTGGTCCTCCACAGCATTACTTTAACATCACTCACCATGGCTGACTGGTCTCACGTGAAGTCACCCCTGTGAGACCTGTTTAATTTTTTATCCCCCTCAGCAGCAGAGCATTAATGGGTGGCAGGTTTTGGGGAGCAGAATGCTGTTTGCACACATTAAGGATGACACTGGGTGGTTAGGATGCTGTAATTCTCCCAGCACAATGCATTTCATAAATTCCACCCACTAAGCATTGCATTACGGAGAGGCTGCATTAGAGACACAGCCTGGTGGTTATGTAGTCATGCAAGCTCATAGAGCTATAAAGATATATAAATTTTATTAGAAAAATAGATTATATGTAGGACCATGACACCACTTTATAAGCTGTGCTATTTAGGCCTGAAGTGATAAAATACATCAATGTCACATATTGCATTTCCATTGTGGAGCAATTTTTTTGTCTCTCTCTCTCCCCCTTATATCCTTACTCTCTAATCTGTACAAATCCTATTGAATTCTACCAGTGTCATTTGGATTGCTTGATCTTACATTCATTTTATGACATAAGCAAATTTATATTCTGCTTTTTATCCCATCTTATGAGTCACTTGTAAGAAATTATTGTGGCCCTAAAACTAATCCTTGCAGTTCAGCCAATAATGTTTTCTCTTATTTAAGGATGTTTCATTAATTTTTGCCAAGGACCTTTTCTTTGTTTCCTTTTTTTCGCTTTAATCATAAAATGGCTTCCCTGCATCTTCCTTTTAAGTACCACTAAGGATTTATTAGGAAAACACAAATATTTTCACCTGCAAACTCTGAAATACAGTGGAAATTAAAAATAGCTTTTTCATGTGGGAATACTGACAGTCTCACATTTTACAATTTTTCCATCCCAAATAATTTTAAGCACATCAAAAATATTACACTGCAATGTAATATTGCACCAAAACATTGTTGCAAAGGTGACAGTTAATCCAAATTACTTATCAAGGTTAAAAAGAAATTCAGCCATCTTTAAAAATTATCTTAATTTAGGCAGAATTTATTTGGAATAGCATGAAATTCATATCATTGCACCTCCCTTTTGCAGTCTTGAAGCTTTATTATCAGCTCTCTCTTTTTGCACTTAACAGCAAATGAACACTTCAAATTTTAATATTTCAGAATATGACACAGAGCTCTCACCTACATTTTTTACTGACACTTGGTGAATCTTTCTTTTCTGGCCACAAAAATCCCTCAAACTTAGGCATTTTCAAGTGTTGGACTGATGGCAATGAAAGCAATGTTTGAACCTTCATGAAGAGAGTAGGAGGTTGGAAAACTGGACCAGTTCCCATGCTGGGTTCTAGGACACAGGGAAAGCTGTCAGAGATGGAAAGAGTATTCATTGACAGGACAAAGGGGAATTGAATCAAACTGAGAGCAGGTTTACACTGGATATTAGGAAGAAATTCTTCCCTTTAAGGATGGTGAGGCACTGGCACAGGTTGCTCAGAGAATCTGTGGCTGCCCCATCCCTGGCAGTGTTCAAGGCCAGGTTGGATGGGGCTCTGAGCAACCTGGGACAGTGGAAGGTGTCCCTGCCCATGGCACAGGGTTGGAACAAGATGATCTTCAAGGTCCTTCCATCCCAAACCATGCTACGATTTTATAGAAAGCTAGAGTATTTGTAACTATCCACAGGTAATTGGATGAGACTGATTGGTTATTCCACAGTTACAAGCACCACAGCAAGGAAGCCCCCAAGCTTTCTTCCCTGGACACTGAGGAATGCTCACCCAGTCATATTTGGCTGAAATCATGGTTTCACCCCACATGGCCAAAATTAATGAAAAAAAAAAGGCATTCTCAGCGAAACTTCCATCCAGGCTTGTTCTTCTCAATTCCCCAGGATTTTCAGGTTAGTTTTCTTCTTGCCCAAAACAGGCTCAATGTGCTACCAGTAGTCCACACCAATGCCACCACCCCTGTGCAGATGCTCTCTCTTCACCAGTGTCAGTGCTGTATTATTGGTAGGGTCCTGTGCCAGCTGTGTCCCTGTGGAACAGGAATGTGTGCTTCCCTGGCACGTGTGCACACATATTGTCCATGCTGCACCTTTAATGTTACATTAAACCGAGACAGCTGATGACAATTTAGCGAGAATTGCTTTAATGAAGTTACTACAGAAGTAAACACATGCTTCTAGGCACAACAGAGACGCCTAAATTAAATGGAAATGGATGAGATTAGTATGTTTACTGAAAAAAAAGGGTGAAATACACATTTAGCATTTTTGTATCCTATTTAGTGCAGCCAAAGAAGATCTCAGCCCCCAGACAAAACACACTCAACGTTTTAAAGACCATTCTGTTAATAGTTGTGCTTATCTGGCATTCCTTTTCTTTCTTATCTCTCAAAGAGAAGTATTTCCCAGAAACAAGAAGCTGATGGGCTGCTGTTTTTATAGAGCACTGTTCTGTACTGAATGGCCACTGACTTGCCAGACAATTGGGGAATGCTCTTACTGAATCAGAGAGGCTCAAACTGGCAGCACAGCAAGGCAAATCCCTTTCTGAAATCAGCTGGGATATTTCCCAAAGAGAGTCGGTAACACCCCCAGAGCCCTGGAGGAGAGTGTTTCCAATACAGGTGTATTTTCCTTGTGTTACAGCTCCACGGAAATCAACAGTGTCACAGAGAACATGACTAAGCTATCTTGGTGGGATGCCTTTTCAGCTTCTTTTGATGCACACAAAGAGAAATTTTGTAAGGCAATGCTAATAATAAGATGAAATTGTCATGTCTGAGTGAACATCAGCATGTAGTTACAAAGGTGCACCTATTTTGACCTCAGCTGTCATGTTGCACATGGTACTCTTTATGACAAATTGTCTTCAATATTTTTTTTTTTAACTTCTCCTTCTGTTTCTATTCCTTCCTGCTGTGGAGTGTTTTTTATTCATTACTGATGGCAGGCTTGTCCTCATTTTATTTTTTTCCTCCTGCTGAGGTGCAGTAAAATAAATTAGTTTAATACATTTTATAAAGGTAGTTGGTTTAATTTTCCCTTTGGTACACCTGATAATACAACTACTTTAATAAATTGGTATTAAGATAGTTTGGTTTAAATGTTTTGTGATTTTCTACCTGCTGTGGAAGATGCCAAGTACTTTAGTCAAACATTTTTAGAAGTGCTGGAATCAATTTCTTTTCCCCTCATATTGCTGCCCTGAAGATACACATTTGGCACACTAAGGATTTATTTCTAGAAAATATGAAGCAGCAGTGTAGCCTGGCTGGTTTGATTGCTTTGATTGCTTTGATTCCAAACTGTTCAGAGCTTAGAAATAAATTTCAGCTGGGAAATGCAGCCATTCTCTCAGAAACAGAGCTTTTCATTTCAGAATAGCTATATCTAGGTCTAGTAATGATTTTTGTGAGAGTTTTGCTGCTTTTACCTGTTGGAGTGCTATGTACATTGAGAGCAGTAAAAGCCTGACACGAACAAGTATAAAGAAATCCAAGTCTTGGTTCAATGGGGATTTACGTGTTTGGAGTAGAAAAGTGAGGAATTCAGGTCTGAAAGCTTTCCAGGTGTTCAAGCAAAACCTCTTAGTCCAGGAGGTTAGTCAAATTCTCAGTGAAATTCTTAGTCAAATTCTCAGTCACCACTCAGAAATACTCAGAATAAGCAATGCTTTCAGTAACAGGGTAGTTAACAAAACAAGTAAAGGATGTCAGACTCCAATGTGGGATGAACAGTGGCAGCTTCTTGACTCTAATGTGGCCATGAACAATTAACTTCCATGAATATTTGTCCCGCAGAGAGAAGCAAGCATCCCACACAGAAATTAATGACCTTTGTAAGGTAACATAGAAGTATTTTTAAAATACTGTTAGAAGAGCAGAGAAAGAGAAAAATCTATGGTCTTGGATATTTTTACCTTGAGTCTTTAGATTTGTGTACATTCAGAATAAAATACACAAAGGCAGCACAGAGCTGTGTTCTCCCTTTTGACTAAACAGGGTCGTGCTCTGTGTCACTTAATGGCCTCATTACAGTTCTTTCTGTGGTGGAAATAAAGCCATCCATGTGGAAACACAGGTAGTATGGGAGCTGAGGTATATATCTATGGTGTCCAGGCTGATCTAATCTCTATCCAGACAAGATACCCTAGTGATAAGCTAAGGGATGTTGGCAGTCTGCACCCATGCTCCACCAGCATTTAAAAATTAAAATCTGTGACAAAGGAATGTCGGAAGAACTGTAACCAAACAGGGAAAAAGAAGGAGATTGAGAGAAAAAAAAAAAAAAAAAAAAAAGGAAAAAAAAAGAGGAAAACATCCATACATCCATTTCAGTTCTGTCACTTTTTGCCAATATTGTAGGAAAATGTAAAATATCAGATGAGACTGTGAACCAAAAGTCTAATAGACAAATGCTAGAATGAAAACTTCCTTGAGAAAAAAACAAATAGGAAAAAGTTTAATCATGGGTCTTAGCATAAAAATTTCTAGTTATTTTTTGTTTGGATCCTATTCCAACAATCAAGTCTAAGACACTTGAATACGTTTACAGCTGAATGATAGCTACTCAGAGACCCAAACCATAAATTAATTGGGATGCAGTCTGAGGTACAAGGTCTAGCAACAATTAACTGCATCACCAGTGTTAGGCTGTCCTTTTTCTGTCAACACCACTTTTTTTTGGTAAATAATGATGCAATTATACCAAACATGCAAAATTATGATGAAATACTCAAGACCAGATAATGATAAATATTATTCACATACAAGCATGCAAACATTATGGGCTGATTCCAAGTGTAGCCTAAACTCTCTTTATTTAATGATTTTATGACAGTCATGTTTATTTATAAGAAATAAATAATGCCAGATGCATGTGTGCAAACATACAAATGTCATAGTCTTAAGAACTTGTTTTAAATTCTGTAGGAAAAATATATTCCCGTCCCAAATGATTTAGCAGAGAACAATGACTTAGCAGTTATTTAGTTTCTTCCAGAGAAGTAGAAGACATTCCTTTCCTGAACATGATTTCTCTTCCTTGCTAACAATCTCCTGAGACATTTCTCTGCTGCCAGTACCAAAAAGTCATAAAGTTGAGAAGTACATTCCAGATTTTTCTGTGCCATCTGTCACACAGCCCCTGTTCTTGGCCTTCCCTCCCTGTCATGACAAATGCGTAGCGCTGATATTTTACAAGAAACTGAACACCCACGCTGTGCTGTCAATATTTTTAGTCTCTTTGGCTTTCCAAGGGGGAGCATTTGGCCCATCACTGCTGTCATCTTCACTGGGGACATCCCTGAGCAGTTAGAAGTGGGATCCTCCTGGGATGGGCAGGCCCTGTCTGACAGTAGAAATTGGTTCAATCTCTTGTAGGATGGTCTGGCATTGACTGCTGTGGCTTCAAAACTTTGTGGCAATTGTGTACAGGGAAGACATTTGAGAACTGTTAGCATAACCAGGGGAGGATGAGTGCCATTATGCCCAATTAATACTGGATAAATATAATTTGTTGTCATTAAGTTTAACTTTGTCTGACAAAAACATGTCAACACAGCAGATGAGAATTTTTAGCAGCAGCACGTGCTGTCTCCAGCTCCAATTGCACCTCTGATGTTTCAACTCTTCACTTCCTTCCCATTTCATTCTCCCCTCACCACTTGTGCAGTAAAAGAAATTTCTTTCTGGCTTCTAGAGGTGACCAAAAGAAGCCTCTGAGGCATGTAATTAATGTAATCTATTACTGGTACAAAAAGTGCATCACAGATGAGGTCTGGCTTCCCCCAAAGCAGTCAGATTGCCAGTAGTTCCTAAGAGCAAAGGAAAGGTAAAAATCCCATGCAAAAAATTCCATCCAGCTTCACCAAGCGCTCACCACTTCCACAGATGAAACAAACAGACTTCAGTCAGAAATGTAGCATCTTTAATAATGCATTGGAAGAATAGCTATGATAATGTCCAGATGGTTGGGGAAAAATACATAAAAATCTCAGTGTATAATAGCAATTATTTTCTCCTAATATTACTTTTCAAAGCACTCCATTTTTCATCTGTTTATCCTATTTCTCTGAATTAGAGTTAGCTTATCCCTGGGCTTTAGCTATGGCTCAATGGCTGGAGGGAAGTCTAGCTTTAAAACATATAAGCAGCATAAACAATTTTAAATTAAAGGTCATCTGGGAAACTGACATCTAGGGTACACTCTTCTAAAGATCAGATAGCTCAGTTTTCCTTTTGTGAATTCAGCAGAAAGGCTTGATTATGTTTTTCTAATCTGTTCTTTCCTCTAAAGACAGTCACGCTCTTTTTAGATTAGTGTTTCAACACAGAGCAAAATTACCTTAGTGAACAACAGAAAATATGCAAATTAGTTTGTATTAGGAAAGCTTTTGACACCAAAGTAATTAATTTCTTTTCTTTTCTTTTCTTTTTTTTTTAATGTGCAAGTGCAAAGCCAAATCTAAAGTAGCCTTATTTACCCCAGATTTTAAGAATAAGGTGCTTTAAGTGACACATATGACAGTTTGCTCTGTGATTCACTGGTCACTCTTCATTCTCTGTTCTGTCATTCCAGTTAGCATCACAGAGGAAAGAAAAAAAATTAATTAATAATATTTTTAGGTATTTCAGGACAAAATTTAACTCATTTTTTATCTTTAGTAGTGGTTAAACCAAAAAAATAGAAAGGAATCTAAACCACATCACTCATTCTTTTTACTTAAGATTCCAAGGTCACAATTAGCTTATGACAATCGGGGAAACTAATAGGAACATAGTTATGAATTTAGGTCCAGTTTCAAATATAGGTCATATTGTGGCATCAGATTGTGCAAATATTTATAACACAACATTTTCTTTAATGCAAGAAAATAGCCAACTTTATCATCTGTCTTCTCAATGCACTGGAAATAATTACATAAAATACATCGATGTCTCTAGGAGAACACAGGAAATTCTTTCTAGTGGCTGTGGTGCACACTTCAGGAGCACTATGAGCACAGATTAGTGACCATTTACTGAAGTACCATTTGTGGGTATGCATAAGGTTAGCATCCAAACCAACAATTGTAGGATCACTCAAGAAATAGATAGCTGAATAATAAAAAAAATGCATAAGGCAAGGCAATTTGTTGGGTTTTATTAGCATCTGGTTTTGTTATTCATTACACCAATGAATATATCTTTTATTTTCTCAGTCTCTTTCCCTGGCAGGATTACTGTTCAGCAAGAAGAAGCTCATCAAGGGTCTCAGAGGATGGCTGTCAGACAATATAAGATATTTTCAGCCTTCTTATGCAGTAATCACCTTCCCAATTCCTCACCGAAAATATTTACTCAGATAAGGTTTGCTACTGCAGAGGCAGTAAAAGAACTCACAAAAAGTTACTGGCTTTCTCAGCACAGTAACTCTACAATGCAAATGTTCATCTTTTATTCATTCGTTTTTAAACAACCTCATCCATAACCCCGTAATTTCTCTACCTGGGTGTTTCCTATCTACCTGTGCACTTGCATTTTCCCTCGGATTATAACTGAAGTAAGGCCCGTGACTGTGACAGGGCTGCACAGGTTATAAATCAGAGGCTGGTGTAATTTGTGGATTTGCTTCCTCCCGGTGCAGCTAAAGCTGCTCAACCCGGGCAGGCACATCCCAACATTTCCCTTCCTTCAGTCTCTCCCTGCCCCAGGCAGAAACAAACCCAAGATGAATTCCCTGTTTAACATACAGAGATAGGGAAATTTGCTGCTAATTACAGTGGTTAGAATTCCTAATGGGTAGGAGAGGGGGCTCTCCCGAGACCATTCCATTCCACAGGCAATTCCCTTAGGTTGTTAAGTTTTCCTGCTCTTTTTCAGAAAATTTCTTAACAAAATTACTAGCAGCCTTTATCAAGCTGATATTGTAATTACTTTTGGGAAACAAATGGTATCTGAGGAAAAAGAAAACCACACTTCCATGCTTAATTTAGTAATGGGAAATTTAGAGAGGGAGAGAGCTCTTAATAAATTCTCGTCTCTTTCACAAATGGGATGAAATAGGCCACTAAAAGCTTCATTTGGGAGGTTAATATTAACAAGCAGAACTGTGACCTTAAAAAAGTAAAAAAAACCCCAAAAACCTTTAGTTCACAAGTCCTGAAAGAGTTTGACCATTCACAGGAATCTGGGGAAGAGGAGTGTATATGCTCAGCTGTCCGCTTCCGACATTTCACTGCATCACCGTCCTTTCCCTCTCTTTGTGGAAGTAAAAGACTTCTCCTCTTTTCTTGTGGATGCTCCCATTCTGTCTGAGAAGCTCTTACAGATGATGAATAAAAAACCCCAGTCTGAACTCCTGCCCTAACCTTGCCCTCTCTTCTCATGTTAACGGTGGTGAGTGTGAGGAATTAATTCTTTGTTTTCTGACAAGCCTGGACAACAGTTAATGAGGAAAACTGTAAAGAAGAGTCAAGCCTACGAGCAAGAAAGGCAGGATCCCACTACAAAGGATAACGGAAGAGTTCCATCTGTCCACACATCCTTGGAGTACAAACCCTACAGATCTTCCCTTTCCTTCCTTCACCTTTGAAAAACTACACATCCTTTGATTGATGAAATCTGTGATCATTTCCATAACCTCCACCCCTCAATACTCAATGTAGAAGCTATCCGAGGCTTGTATCCTTAAAATCTTGTGATTATTCTAGTTTGAACTTCAAACTCCTGAGCAGCTGGTGCACTTCACAATCAGAGATTAAGCACATGACAATGCAGACTTCTTACAAGGAGATGTTGCACTTTGTGAGATTATTGAATGACAACTTTTTGTTGAGAGTGGGTCTGAGCAGAGCACTAAGTCTCCTCCCGCTGACATTAACACTCTGGTTCCCATCTCTTTAACGTGAACACAGTCCAGCACTGAGAGTTTTTACAAAACCCATTCACAAGTTAATTCTGGATGCTCAAACACAATAATTTTGTGAAGCTCTGTTCTGTGAGGCTACAATCACATCACCCACCACCACCCAAAGTCAGCCACCCTAAAATCAGCTTAAGTTGCAAGCCCTAGTTTGAGAAAGATGGTGCTAAGGAAGTGCCAAATGCCAGTTCCAAACCCTTCCTGGCACGTATTTTAAATTCTGACTTCATCAGAGCTATGCTGATTCACAACAGCTGGGGCACTGGCACTTGCTGGTTTTGGGAGATACACAGGGAGATCTTTGGTAATGACAACTGCATCTCACTGGTTGTGATAAAATTAAAGTGGGACCACATAAGAGCTCTGGGAAGTATTGACCTTACATTTGCAAGTTCATAATGCCATAAAAATGCTTTAAAATGTGCCAAAGTGACACTTAGTGTGTGCCAGTACGACAAAATTTTCCAAAGATCCTTAATGGACCTAAGGTACAATTAAATGATTAAAAAGAACTTTTAACAACAGAAATTATCAGCAATAAACTGTCCCATTTTAGGGATTTGTTGTATATTCAGAGCAAAGTGTTCCTTTTTGTTATAAACTGTTAACCTTTAAAAATGTTGCTTTTGTTAACACAGAAGGATAAAGAGTCTTAATTTAGTAGGTTGTTACATAAGTATAACCAAAAAATAGTCAAAGCATTTGCATAGAAACTCTGGTGGAAAAAAATCCTGCACATAGATATCTATATTGAAAAAAAAAAAAAAAAGAAAAGAAAAAGCACTTGTTCTTAGACACAGAATGTATGTAGGGCAGCAAAGTGGAACATAGCAAATTGAACTGCAGGAGAGAGAGTGAGTTTAAGATCTATTGTCAACATATACTGTAACTCTAACTAGTGACAGGTGAATTTCTGGAAGCTTGGTTGGAATATGCAGTAAATCAAAAAGACAGAGGCTGTAACGCATTTCCCAAAGCCTTTTGTCTGCACAAGGGTGAAAATGCTTATACAATTTCCTCTTCTGCTTAACCCGGAGACTGTGAGATGGTTCATTACCAGTCTTCTAACTAATTTTTAATAAAATACATATTCTCTGTATGCAGCTGGAAGTATAGAAACATTCAAAAGAGGGAAAATTAATATTTTTTTGAATTCAAAATGTTGGGCTCATGTTTTTATTCACTAAATATTTCAGTGATGAAATTGTTAATGCCTTTGACAACTGGATAATATCTTTGAATCTCTTCAAATTTTGTCTTTAGAAATTTTCTGAAATGCCTTTGGTATAAATGAATTTAGCATCCTAAGTGTCTATTCTTGCTTCAAGAGATGAGATTATGTTTTGGAAATTATTTGTGCTTTTTAATCAAAAATACTTTGGGTGTGATGTATCATTTTAGTAAATTTTACACCACTATGTCATCATTGCCATTGAAAATTATTAGAGTGACATCATAATGGCAAGCTATTCTGAAAGTATTTTCCATTTAAAAAGGAAAAATCATGATTATCCTTAAAAGTGACTCAAAATCTTATCTTACTTTCTATGTTATTACAATATTGTCAGAATGAACAACTTGGAAATGAAGGAACTGAACAGAAAGAAGCCTTCATGTATTGTTTAGTTCTAGTGTAGAGGTATTAATGCAGTAATACCTATCACCACATAAAGAATCCAGTGTTTAAGAGTCCTGCTTATTGAGGATTTATCAAACTTGTGAGGAGAAATAAGGATGTGGGGCTGGTTTACTTGAGTGGAACACTGGAGCATTCATGTAACATCCAAAATGGCTTGTACATAATTTTTGGTTGTTTCCAGCTGCTTCAAATACTACACCACTGTTTACCAACGGAGAAGGGCTTGGATCCACATCCTTATCACTTGCCTGCAGAGGATTCTGTGTGGATAGGTGGGCAGAGAGGCCCAAAGTCATTCCTCTGTTTTGCAGACCAAGTAGAAATTGTTTCAGATTCCAGCCAGGAACAACTGCTTTGCTTTGAGGAAGCCACAACTTCCTCATGTCTGAAGAAGGCTGCTGTATATTTTATTTATTTATACTTAAACCCTAATAGTAATATCAATCTGAGTGAAGAACTGAGTATTAAGTCTCCTGACACAGGTGGTGAGTGAATGGAAAGCACCAGAGGCATGAAGAAAACCCTCAACTGTCTCATTTTTTAGTCTACTTACCTCTTGAATAGCCAAATATTGTATGGTTTACTCAAAGGGGAGCAGAAGTGCTCAGCTGACACACAGCTTTTGCAGTGAGATGAGTTTGTAATCCACTATTTCCAAGTGAAATACTCTCTTCTGTTCAGTTGTGTTCTCTTTGCTGAGCGTGGTTCTGAGTACCGAGCTGCTGAAGTTTCTGCCCTTCCAGTGATCACAAAACCATATCCTCACCCCTCCCAGGTGACTATCCTTTCAAAATTAGAGAGCAGAATATTTCCCATGAACAGAGGGCAGTAAAACCATAAAATTGCAGCTACCATGGCAAACAAATCCATTTTCATGAACTAGTGTTCTTGTCAGCTTGGGCTCAAAGACCTGCTGTCATGATTACCTATCACCCATCATGAGAGGATAATATCAATCTCTAATTAGTTTTGACACTCTCTGAGGGATGAAAGGTGCTATCTAAATCACAAATTTATTCCACCTTAAAAGTAGAAGTGAGAGTTCTGTACATCAGTGTTCAAGCAAACGAAGTATGAGCTGTTCTTTGTGGTCCTCAGTATGTTCAAAAATCCTCTTTACTTCTTCCTTTTACTTATGAATTTTCTGTATAGCATCACTCTGTAGAGAATACCATTAGCATGCTTAAAACCACATCACATAACAAAGACATAACATTATCTGGAAAGTAACGCCAGCATTCAGAGTAGTTTCCCAATTAACTGCTTCTATTTTATTGGAAATAAGAAAATTGCAGATATAAAATCCCAACATCACTCATAGCTATAATCACAAGAGAGGAATGTGAATGAAAGGTTAATAAGCTGTAGTTGAATTTGCTTTAGAATGTGTTCTAGATGTAATTTAGGAGACCAAATTTAGGAGCTTTCATTGTCTGTGCAGTCACCAGTAGGAGAAAAGTGCCTCCAAGTGGCATCACACAGCACCCTGTAGACTATAAAGCATCCCCCAGTAGATGACAAAGCTATCCCATTTCACCAGTGATAGTGCTAAGGACTCTATTAATCACAGTCTTTTGTCTACATTTGTGAGAGTAAAGTGTTATTAAGTAATACATTAAAATTAATATTTTGACTATGCCACGTTTCTATGTGTTAATGATTGTCCTTATGGAGTCCCTAGAAAACATTTTTATTTTTCTCTTTACTCTAATACTATATATTAAAATACTTGTGGCTGAGTTGAGAGAAGAGAATCAAGAGGCACCTACTGAGGCAAATAAGGTGCTTCTCCTTGACTTTGATGGCAGAGGGGTCATCCATCCCTACATGATTTTGCACATATTGAGCATAAGGATTTTTTGTAACATGGGATCTAATTATGTTCATGCTAAACTCTTAATCCAGCTTATTAAAAAATACTTCTTATTATGGTAAAATATAATTACTTGGGGTTTTTTTCATTTTTCAAATAGGTGAACATTTTAGTAACCAGTGGTAGATTTTACCAGACAAACAGCCAGATACCAGTAGCAGTAAACCAAAGACATCTGTTTTATGTGCTCTTCAGGCACTTTATACATTGAGAAATGGAGAAAAGGTGATTGATTTCCAGAATATGAAATGCTATTAAGGAGATTCTGATCTTCATCATGTGACCTATTTTGCATGACATTAAAACAAATAATCCAATCATACTGGAGCTGTAACAGCAATCATGTGATGTCCATCACTGTAGATGTGAGGTTCCTATTCCCATAGCAACATCTGTAGCACTCACGCTAATCACTTTAAATTAACCTTGATATAAAAAAAAAACAACGCCCTAGGGATAATGCTGTTGTGTGGTAGTTCACAGGAGTAGCAGGATTTCCTAATAAAACTTCAGAGCGAAAATAAGGGTGATAATGAGATGTCCAGTTAGGACATTTTTTTTAATATGCTTTAGTTAAACCAATACATTAGGACCAGCATCAGGATAATTATGAGTATCATAGATAACGAGCTGTCTTATTGATTACTGCCCTTTCATAACCCACTGTGGTTGATTTTGAGCATGCACACAAAACAAACAACTTAAAAGGCACAAACCTGACATGGTATCCAAAAACATAACTTTATATTTTAACACATTACCTCTTCTTAAATGAGAATAAAATAAGACCAAACATGTCTGCTAGAGTCTTTTGGTAAGATCCACACATTGCCTGTACTAAGGTACAAGCCTGTAGGACTTCAGTATGACCCAAGGAGCCTTCAGATTTTGAGCTGAGCTTCTCTGGTGGGAAGATGTCAGCTTAGAAGAGCAGAGCATGGACAGACAGTTTCACATGGCACTTGTTCCTCCTTGAGTTGAAGGCTTTGGAACTTCACAGAAAATTTTATAATGAGAATTCTTTGCACACAGGAATATATCCTTACACAAGACATGTCTGAAGGGCCTGCTGGAAGATGCAGACTTGTACATATGGCAAAGGTACCCATAGAAGAAATACATTTGGGCTCCTGGAGACAACTGACATATGAAAGTATTCAAAATGCTCAAGCCAAAGCTGTTTTGAATGTTGAAAATCCAAGATATGCAGACAGGCTGAAGGCAATAAGGTCCCTCAGAATGCTGGCCACTCTCTGCTGGGGGTGGTGGTATGGAAAGGATCCTGTGAGGCTCTCCAGCCAGCCCTAGAGATCCTGGAGAAGGAGCCTACATGGAGGCAGCCCCACCACAAAACAAGGCCCCATCCCCAACCCCAGCACAGCTTCTGGGCTGCCTTCCCTGCTTTTAGTTTTCTTTCCTGCCTTATAGTTAAATGCTAGTGTTTATTTTATATGCATTTACTGTTACTACATCAAGGTTACAGGCCTGTATTTCACAGTAGCTTTAAAATATTATGCTATGGTATCCTACTGCCTTCTTTTATGGTGACTAGTTTTAATTAGAGAAGGAAAGCAGCAGCATTATTAGTCTACCAGAATAATGGTTATCCTGCTTTCCATGAGGAAATACAGATACTTACCAACACCAGCTGGCTGTTGGGTTAACAAGGGAATGCAATATAAGGCGGGTGCCTGTAACAATTACAGCACTCCAATGTTAAAATTTCTCTTTTCAGTCCTTCTTCCATATCGCTAGCCTTGGAGCAAGCAAGGCTATTTAATGACTTCTCTTTTCTACCCCAATAATTCCGTTCTGTGGAATTAAAATTGATTTTCTTTTAGCTCATGAAGATCCAGTGTTGGCTGTGTTTTCCCTGATGCAAAGCCAAGGGAATGCTGTGGAGCCTGTCCATAAACTTTAGTGGACATTGAGTTAACACGTAAATATGCACCAGTGACAATGACAGAAAACGGGGACGGCAGTGTTTTGACTCTCAGCAGGGAATCTCAGCCCAAGAAAGCAGTGCCAAAGGCTTTTCACAGTCAAGCTATTGAGAAAGCAAGAGACGCAGTGTGAGCTGGAGTTTCTTGTTGTTAACGAGCCCTCTCTATAGCTTAAAACACAAACTTCAGTGGGGAAATTGCACCATCAGCAGCAGTGCCCTGGAGCTGCTGCCTGAGTAAAGCTGAGCTGGCAGCCAAAGCCCCCATTGTGCTTTCCTCCTGCTGTGCCAAGTGACTGCTGGTGCAGATGAAGCCCTCCCTGCCCAGCAACAGCTTCAAACTCAACATTTTCTCTGCTCCCAATCTTCCTGGGTCACGCAGGGAGTCTCAGAAAACCGAGTTCCCCATCACTAAAGTAGCAACATCAGAGTGTGAGGGGATTTTCATTCATACATATCTCAGGTAGGAATCTTTTGTGTATCCAGGTGGTTGTGTGGTGAGATTTTGAACCATCATAAAGAAATTAGCAAGCCTCACACATTTTCTTCACTACTTGGAACACCTTGACAGGGTTGACATGCAGTGCTGATAACAAATGCTGATGTCAGATGTGGATTTTTCAATTAAAATGACAAGACGCTTTTTTATTTCCTAAAAAGATCCAAAATTTCTGAACTGAAACTTTGATAATGTTTTGCTATTTTCATGTACACAAAAGAAATCACATTTTTTAACTTAGATTCCACTCCCTGAGCATGAAAAATTAAAAAAAAAAAAAAAGTTTGCCTTCATCTGGCTTATCTTCCATTCTCTAGGGAAAAAACCCAAAAAAATAACAAAAAAACCCCCAAACAAACAAAAAAACCCCCAAAAAACAAACAAACAAAAAACCCCACAAAAACCCAACCCCTCCCACTTTTTATATCTACTAGAATAATTCCTAATCTTAAAAGAAAATTTTCCAAAGTTCAATTTTTGAGCCTTAATACGTAAAAATAAAAGATTATAAAGTTGATATATAGAACCAAGTTCTGAGGTTTAACTTATAAGCTCCTTGGAGCCAACAACTGATCACATTTATCTGTAAAGCACCAGAAGCAGTTCTCAGTTTTCTACAAACAGCAAAGTAACAGTGGGAACTTTTGGAGGACTTAACAAGGATGGTTTTGTTTTGTTAGATTTCTTCCCTGTCAGCTTAAGGCAAATGAAAGCTAGAAAAACTCAGTTGCTTCCAGATAACAAAGTGCAAGTTCTCACAACAACACACACTCATTTAAATAAAATGTATTTCGGAAAATCAAACCAGTTTTCTGGGTTTTTTTATTTGAATAAAATATTTCCTGTGATTTGAACATCTTCTTCCTGCATGTGGAGACCTATACCAATTGTACAAAAGATGTGGCAAAAAGAATAACTATCTATTTGGCATAATTAGAATTATGTGGATGTTGATATGGTTTGCAAAATGCAAATACACCACATTCTTCTTGTTGAGGTATATGATCCTTGTGTACCATTTTCAATTCTATGAGCATACAAAGCAGTTGTCTTTCTCTCCTTTTCATTACCTACAACACACTTTCTCTGATAGATGACCTTTTAAAAATATTGATAATGCCACCATGGCTATTGTGACCTGCCAGAGGGACTGTGTAATTTGACAAGAATGAGAGATTTGCCCTGACTGACAAAGTAAATAAATTTTGTGAGGAGAACGTGACTATGTGTTTACTTTGGCTTCAGGCAGACTCTTGCATTTCAAGTGAGTGCTGTATGAAGCAGAACTCAGAACTTTTGGGGAATTCTTATTGAGAAGTCCTCCCTGAGACTGTGCATCCTGGAAAATATGTCTGTGTCCCAAACAAATGCTAGTGAATTATTAAACAAAAATAAATTTTGGAAGACACATCTCTAAGTTGTGTGTATATTCTGAGTGAGTCTGATACTGGAACTGTTTTTTCCTGGGTGGTCAGTGAACTGCTGTCAAGCCATAATTTATAAACCATTAATGTTTGCAAAAGATGGTCTCTAGGACAAAATAAATGGGTTGATGGCAGTAGAGTGAAAGAAAAGTACATGCAGGTAAAGAAAGTAGGACGGGAGTAAATGCAGGTGAAAAAAATAGGACATGAAATCATAAACATCAATTTTGCCCTGATATAACTGATGATGGAAATTTACCAGTCAGGTTTTCTTTCATGTTTTTGTTCTGATTCTCTTACCATCATGAAAGTAAATTGTTGATCTTGATACAGATAAAATGGGTGGATAAAAAATCTATCAGGAGTATCCAGCAACAAAAGTAGATGATTTGTCAAGACAGCACAATTTTCAATAAATACACACAACAGAAGATAAATCTCAGAAGTTTCTATATACAGGTAATCATTTCAAATTAAGTGCATTGCACAAACCCTTTCCTAAAATGGGACTAATTCATACTGACAGAGTAGGACTTTCAGACCATTACAGTAAGAGAGATGAAATAAAAAGGAAAAGCCTCACTCTAAGTCCATCTTTACAAATAACAGCCAAATTATTTTTACATGCTGCTGCTTCTTGCAGCATCAGCTGTGCACCACCCAAGGCTGATCTCTCAGAGAGGCTTTTTCAAATAATATGTACTAATAAACCATTCAATGTTATACTCAGGCACTAGACAATCTGGTTAAGATCTGATTCCTAGATCAAACAAATTGATATTGCACAGCAATTATTTATGCTTTGTTCTGAACTCTACATGGTGCATAATAATCACATGTGCTCTTGCTCAGTGTCTTGTCACTTGAGTTAAGTCATCAAAAGGGTGGGTCAGAAATAGCACAGCTAGAGCTGAAAAGACATTTGTCTGTGTCACCTTCACACCATATGTGTAATTTTACTATTATTTATTCCACTTTTCCTAGATGTTGCTAAAATGCTTTCTGCAGATGTTGGAGCTGGCATCAGGAGAAGAGCACATCCCAAGATCCTTATGCTCCTCAGGCTCCCCCACCATAACAACAGACAGCAGATACTGAGTACATGCCAAAATGTTCATTTTATTCCTAATGGGAGCCTCAGCACATGCGTTTCTTTAGCTTCACTTTTCTACAGATGCAGTGATCAAAAGAGAATCTCAGTCTAAGACTAATGTAGGAAATAAACCAGGAAGGCAGATGATGAGATAATCAAAGGGACAAATAACTAGGTCTCCAAAACGCTTGAATTGCTTCCCTTTGATAAGCCAGCAAGGCTATATGGGGTGGTTCAGCAAATTACAGGCCGTTCACAGAAGAATAAATTTCAATTTTGAACTGCTATTCACTGAAAAATTGCCTATTTTATGTATCAAATCCTTTCTTATCAAACTGGATAAGCAAATCTCCAAAATGTTTTCTATGTTTTTTTGGTGGGCTGACCTTGATTGAATGTCAGGTACCTGTCACAGACAGGTAGAAGAATTATGAAAGAAAGGCCTCACAAAATCAGGCCTGCTCTGTTAAATTAATAGTAATTTCTTCTAAGTGCAGCTAAGTAATTTGCAAGTTCCCATGTGAAAACAATCTTGGTGTGAGAGCTCCTTGACACAACAACCTACTCTTGGATGAAAAAGAACTAGCACCTACATTAACAATAAGATCTATCTCATGAGAATCAGTAGGAAAAAAAAAGTGAACTAACTATAAATTTGATAGAAATGCAAAATGACCAACAGACTAAGTGTGAATGCATTGTCCACCAATAAAATCTGACACAGTGCCTTCTGATAATCCTATAAAATATGAGCTGTACAACAAAGATTTGGCTTTCCTTCATGAGAAAATGGAGTCTTGGCTGACTCATTGCAACAGGTACCCACCAAGCCTCTCTATCACTCCCCTCCTCAGAAGGATGGAGGTGGAGAAAAATAATATGGATCATAAAACAACTCACAGGTCAAGATAAAGGCAGCTTAATATAGCAAAATCAAATTCCATGTACAAAAGTAAAGGAAAATAAAATAATTAACTTTCAAATGGAATCAGACAAAGCATAAGAAACCCCTGTTGTTTTGAGTACTTAATATCACTGTATTTATCCATAGTATTTAGGATCTATATGCTTTTATAAGCATGTAGAGCTCTGGGGATTTTTTTTTTTTTTTTTTTTTTTTATTTTTGTTTATTTAAAAATTTTTT
>VWYP01006009.1:19596-36738 GCA_013400435.1 Pycnonotus jocosus | reverse complement strand
TAATTGAAGAATTATCTGTGAACTTACATTTTTGAGATTATTGTCAGGAAAGAAACAGTACAGCACAAGGACCTCGTAGGCTCCACTCACCCCCAAATTACTCCTAGTAAATGTGTACCCATGTATATGAATTTGAAGGCAAAATTGGAAGGGTCAATATGGTTTTCTACATGCTCAGGACCTCTGTATTAAAAAAAAAAAAAAAAATTAAAGAGTCAGCCTTAGTCTTGGATGAACCGTGTTTTTTAATTTTCCAGCAATATTAACATTCAGCCATTGTAAGAATATTTAAGAGAATGGAAAACACAACTCTCATTAGAATTCCACTTCATACAGTAATAGAGAAGTGAAAAATAGCTAACATATAATTAAGCATTTTCAAAAGGATGCAACAGACTTCAGAAGACTTCATGTGACTTCAGGAGAAGGTTGTTTGGTCAAACCTTAGAAAAATACCTTACACCACCCTTTTTTACCTTCTCCCAGCAACAAATGGGGAATGGAATCCTGGCCTTATATAGTGCTTTGGGAACTTTGCTACTGACTTCAGCAGAGATAAAATTATTTTTTATTATAGTCAATTTATGCTTATTATGGAAATGTCACACAAAAATGTGACTGAATAACTCCAGTTAATCTACTTATTCATTGCTCTCTTCAAGACAGAGAGAAAATCAGGGCAAAAAGTATTGGAGACTGAATGGAATTATTTAAGAAATCAGAAGTGCAGCCTTTTTTCCCACTTATTCCTGTTTGGTTGTTTTATGGTTTGGGTTTTACTTTTTTGTTTTTGTTCTATTTTTTTTTTTTTACACAAAGGGAAAGAGTATAGATGTAGAAATATTTGAATGGTTGATTAAGAGTCTGGTTCACCCTTGGCCTGTTAACAAACAGGGACTGCAGATAGACTCATTGTCTAAAGAGAATTGTCACAATGGAGCATGTGATGAGAAGAATAATGAAGAACACATCAGGAATATTTTACTGTTGTTTGTTTGACTGCAAGAAACTCTTGGACACTCTGCTTGCTGCTTTTCAGGTATGACAGAGTTGCCAGAAGTAAAGTAAAGTAAGAAGGGATTCCCACAGGTCAAGACATGTGGACAACCCCACTGGCAGGCTGGTCATCTCTAGGGAGCCCAGAAATGCAGCCCTGTGGAGCTCATCAGGCAGAAACAGGAGGTGTGAGGTGGCATGAACACCAGAGAGCTCACCATCCTGTGATAATGTCTCACTGACTGAAAAAAAAAGGGACTTGTTTGCATAAAGTAGGTTTTCTACCAGCATTCCACCAAGATGGGCAACATTTGATTTTAGAAAGGTTGGAGTTACATCTAAAAACTATGGGGACTTCTGGCAACGGCCAGAAGAGGAAAGCAGTGTTGCTGCTGCAAAACTGGGCCTTTTCAGCACTGTTTCTTAAAGTACAAGGTAATCAATAGAGTGGCTCATTTCAGATCAGGTAGAGTCCAACACTTTTTCCCAAACAAAATGGGCTGAGTTGGACTGAGTTATTTCTACACATTATCTACAATATATGCCCTCCTGTATCTAAGGAAACTCTAAATGCACTGTTTGCTTGCACAGTTCTTTACTGTAACACTCTGTGAACTGCAGTTCTGAAGTATCATCCTCCCATTTGTCAAAAACAGCTAAAAAAAAAAAAGAACTGCAAACTGAATGCCATGTAGGCTCACTTTCATCCTTTATATCAGAGGTAACTGGACTTTCCTGGATTTCTCTTACAGAAGGACTGGCTAAGGCTAGAAATTTCTCTCTTGTACTCCCAATTTGGGGCAAAAATACCAAACAGAAAATGTTTTTCTTAAAAAATTAGAAGTTCAGAAGTGTTGCATGTCACAGTGGTTTTAGTACCACTGAACATGCAGAGTCTGGTGCTCTTATGTTTCTTCATCTGCTGGGCTCTTTGATCAAATGACATCTATGCTGCCTCATCTTAAAACAGATGAATTTCCCTTATTCAAAGGACAGATGTAGCAGAGCCAGGAACCTTATGCAGAATCACATGGATTTGAATGTAGCTCACTGGAGACACTCTGTCACCCCCAACATGTTAAAAATTGCAAGTGAAACTACTCAGACAGAACTTTTAACTTTGGTTCAAAGAAAAGAAAACAAAACAATCATGTTAAAATTGACATTTTCTCACAGAAATTATCAACTTGAAAAGGAAACCACACATCCACATTGGGAAAACACAAGTTCTGATCATCTTTACTAATTGCTAATGGCTTAATTAATAAAACTGTAAAATATTATGTCTTACTTTTGCTTAATAAATAAAACTGTAAAATATTATATCTTACTTTTGCTACATTAAAGTTATATATATCTGCATTCTAGCAGAAATGTGTGCTACTGACCTTTTACAGAACTCTCATGCAGTCCTACTTTCTAGTGGGACTGTAGAACAAAGTTTATTGGTGAGTTTTATATCCTAGAGATGAATTATCAATACAACAATAGGTATTAATATTTCTTTTTCTTTGAGAAATCACAGCTTCACATGGCTGTGATTAAATATTATGAATTAGCCTTTTTTTTTTCCCTCCCTCCCACTGGTTTCCAACTTACGTTTGAGAAATGACTAGGAAATACCCAAGAAGGACCAGCAAAAATAAATTACTGCCTACATTGGTACTGTGGCTACTTTCAGATTTGTAACACATGAACTACAAATCTCTACAAGACTGTAAAAGTATGAAAGTATCAAACTGATCATAGTGATTTGTTTTGTTTATTTAGAAGATGAACTCTGTAAATGCCAAAGGAAATGACCTTTGGTCTATATATCAAAGGATATTAGGTCTGGGAACATACCTTACTGGACCAAATCCAGTAAAATGGTGGAATATTTTACCAGAGTCACACTGGGTTTGGGAACAAATTAGTTGTTTCCTTGTTTTCATATTTTTCTTCCTTTTTTTTTCTATTTCCTTGTAACTCTATGTGTCCATTACCTATGCTCTTATCAGGATGATACCTGATAACTGAATTTCATCCCTCTTAGCTCCAGAGTACCAGCTCCACATTTGCCTTCTGGCCATGGCCCTAAATGCCTGCTCCAGATCCAGGGAATATCTGCATTGCAATAATGCTCTTGCTCTGCCTTCTTTTGTCCATTCCCCCAAGGACCAACCTAAGGAATAATCAACAAGTGAGTTAAACCAATCTTTAGGCTATCTTAAAATAGTCTGATGAAACAGTGGAATATATTTCATAAATAAACACACATAAAGCTGATAGAAGGGTATTTTTGTACGTTCAGTAGGTACCACAGCTAAAAAAAATTCATGAGAGGAAATCCTAATTTTCCCTTCCTCTTTCCAATGGCAGCATGGTGGTTGGACAAGCACATGATTTTCTTCATCTCTGTGCATCCTTTGGACCAAATAAGAATTTTCAGTGAAATGAAAGACAAAATGTCCTTGCTCCTGCCATGCATGACAGAGGGAAGCCTCAAGTGAACTCAGCAGAGGTCTCTGCATTGCTTCAGTAGAGGTCAGATGCAAGATGGTCCACACCAACACTTTTTTAAAAAATTACTGTATTAACAGCTTATTTTCTATGTGTATACATATATCTGTAAAGAGGAAGAGGAGAGATATTCAAAACTATGAAGTAAAGCCAATGATTTTGGATGCTGACTTTATTTTGCCTTAATATAAGCTTATAAAAACCCTAAAAGGCTTTGATCTTAAGAATACTATAAGCCTGACAGATTTTACTGATTTTTAGACATTCTTTAAGCTGCAGGAAATAATTCAAGGGTGTTATACTAGACTTCCAGTTTTGAGAAACCTTTCCATGACAATTGTATTTGGGCTTCCATAGTTTGTTGCCCTGATTTTCAAAGATACTAAACACTAAACTCCAAGGTCTGTTCACCTTGGAGACAGAGGGTGAAGTCTGAATCAGCAGTGGATAATAAGCTCTTATGAAGAGCAGACCACTAATTTTTATGCCTAGAAATGGACAGCAATTTAAATTAAATGTAGGTACCAACACTGGAAAATGCCTGCCCTGGATCACAAACATGAAGAAGACTCTAGGGATGCCATTAACTGAACTGACCTCTTGTGTGCACAGTTGGAACTAAGGCCAAAAAAGCCAACAACTGTACCTTTGGAAATTTAATTTAGTAAGGACAATAGATGATGATTTTGTTATGAACTTTTGATTATTATGAAAACACTGATTGCATGGCCTGTTTCCTTAGAAACTGAGCAAAAGGTGACACATTCTGTTGACTTTCTATTATACATTCTTAACTTCATCCCTCAGTTCTGTGTCATAAAGAATTTATGTAGGACATTAATCATGCAAAACCATTAAATTGTTATCTCATTTCAGTGATAATTGTTTACTGCTACAAATGCCTCCTGTTTTGTTCCAACAGTTGGACTGTGACTAAAATGTATCCTCAGAGCAGTGTTGGCAAAGAAGATTAACTTCTTCAGAGAAAGGAGTTATGAAAGTAAGGAGCGTTTTATGACTGTGTATGAGAAAATATGACTTGTAAAAACTTGGTAATTCAATCACCAAGAGGACCCAATGAAGCAGTGGCAATAAGAAACCTGACCTGCTCACAGCTATGGGCATCTGACCAAGAGTTTTAGGCAAAGGTTTTTTGCAAAATCCTCACTTTAATAATGCACCTGGCCCCTTTCCCAAAATATAATGAAGAAATTATGATTTTTTTTTCCCTTTTCATAATTGCTTAAAACAATGTCAGCTGAATGTAATAAAAAATAATTATGAAATATACCTGCAATTATAAAGAAAACACAGACTGAAAATTAAAAGTCAGGCATTTACAGAAAGGAGTGCTCATGAAAAAACAGCAAACCTGCCCCACAGCATAACTCAGCTAATCAGTTATGCTGTGCAACACAGTGATTTGTCACCTGCTTTTAGATTTCCCCATTGGCTCCTGCGCAGAATAAGAATGGGATCAATTTAAAGCAGTCCTTTATTCCCCTAGGTCCCATCACTAATGCTGCTGTCTGTTGCTGCTTTCTAAATGGAACCCAATGATATATTTTTCTGTAGCAAAGTGTCTACTTTATGAGCATAATAAATAGCAATAGCCCTTTAATGACAACTTTAGCTGTGGCCATTATAGTACATTTTAAATGCTTAAAAACACTAATGGGAGCTATCCAGTGTTAATTATACTTAAGATATGAGTGCTGTACACAAGAACTACTGCAACATTAAGTAAAACACTTCTGCTAATCCTAATTATAACCTGTATAGAAGAGATAAGAAAAATCAAGTGGTCCTTTACAGCAAGTTCCTAAAATAGCAGAGACAGGAAGGACAAATTATCTGGAAAAGCACTGGAAGCACCTTCCAGCCCAGGACTTGATCCTTATTTACACCATTTATATAAGCAGCTGCTTGCACAAGTTCCTCTGTTCTGGACTTGGGCTGTCATCAAGCCTGCACAGGGCTAATCTGTGCCCTGTTGGAGCCAGCTGGGCTCTGTATAAACACGAATTAACACAGTCATTAATCTGAAAGAGCAGGCTGCAGACTTCAAGAAAACAGGGATGAAGGGCAGGCTGACCACACCAGTCTGCAATCCCCTTTACAAACTCTTTAACTCAGGTGCCTGAATTCAGAGAGAAGTTGCTGGGCCAGATTTCCAGGGGTGATAGAGATTTTCCTGCAGCCTATTTATCTCAAAATAGAAGAAATCTGAGATGACTCTGCTTCACTTTAGACAACTCAATAAAATGCCTAGAACTGGGTAAGAGATTAGTTGGGCCCAACAGTTTACAGAAAATAGTGCTCACATCTTAGCGAAGTGTTTAAACACAGAGAACTTCTCAGTGACTGGTTTACAAAACTTGGCTTACAAAAGGCAAGGGCTGCATATTTCGACTTTTTGAAGCATTTCAGCAGGAGCAGAGAGAGAGCAAAAATCAGAAAAAACTCTTAAAAATGCAAGTTAAATTAATTCAGATAAAGTCCATAAATACTTCAGACTTGAGCTCTAGTCCTAACCATACAGAGAAAATCATAAACCCTCTCAGAAGGTCATGGGCATCTAACAGGAATAATACAAATGCATAGAAATGGAATGTGTTAAATCAAAGAAGATTGCAATGCATTGTTTTTTAATTCCACAAAGTTCAGTATGATGACTTAGAGTTTTAATACTGAGCCAGTTGAGCCTGAGCCAGTTGAGGACTGAGTTGACATCAGAAAAAACACAACAAACACATAGAAACACATAGAAACATAGAACAAACACATAGAAATTTATCCTGAAAGTATTCTGTGACTTCAGCTACTTTATTAATTTGCAAATTAGCCAGGAGAGAAAGTGACAAGAGACTTCACAGCATACTAATGAATTCCTGACTGGGACACTAGCAAAACCTAACCTGCCCCTCCTCTTTATCACTCAAATACAGTGATTGTAAACTCCATTTCTGTTCAGAGTTTTGGTAACAGTTCTACCTTGTTTACTGGGTCCATACTCAGCACTTAGAGTTATTTTCAAGATAACAGTCCCTGCTAATCTTCTTGTTTTACAAAAGGTCCCTGAAGTTATGAGCAACTCAATCACCAGGATGACCTGGAATTTTGGTTTCAAAATTAAAAGAGCAAATAAAAAAATCTTCTGAAAGCAACTGTGCTGCTTGAAGCTAGGTCAGTCAGGTTTTTATGGCTACAGCTAAATGCTTTATCTACAAGTTTGCCAGCACTTGCTTGAGGGTAAATTACTGAAGGAGTCTTAAATTTAACTTCAAATAAGCATACATTAAAAAAAATAAAATTCAAAAGCAATGAAAAAGTGTCTGCGACTGATGGTCTCTAATTACTGCAGATATAGATTGTGGTTTCCTGTTTTATAGATTTTCATTTCTCCTACTGTTCCCACTCTGCCACTTCAGAGCCATGGGAATGTCTCCAACGTGATTCTTTTTAGGGAAATACAGTCAGAACCCAACAGAACCATGGCCAGGTGCTGAGGTAACACCTGACAGGTCCAAGGCTGCGAGACACAAATGCAGCCCCCACAGCCAGAGAGTGGTGACAGAGCAGTAAAAGAGTGAGCAACAGGAAAGCAGCAGCTCTGAGGAGGGCAAAGAGACAGTCAAGACAGGCACATGTTTTTGTTCTCAACCTCGACAATGTCAATCATGATACCAACCTCCTGGGTAAAGCACTGGAAGTCTTAGAGGGAATGTGTTACTGTCCTCATTTAAAGCTTTGAGTACAATTTGAATGAGCCTGTTGGAGACAGAAAGTGCTAAAACATGTTCTTATTCTACATCACCATCACCACAATTAATAATAATAATAATGTTCCAATATCTTGCAAAGATTGTATGTCATCAGGCTTGATTTAAAACTGAAAAACTTTGCATCCGTTTAGCATCTTGCAGATTTCTTCACACTGAGCATTCAAAAGAAGTGTCCTTTGAAGAATCCTTATCAGCTCAAACATCAGTCTTTCATGAACTTCAAAACTGTAAAATCTGTTCTTCCTTTGCCATCTTTATGATCTATTTTTTAAATATACTAGCTTCCTCTTCAGATAGTAACAGATTTTCTTTTAAGGGGTGAGCTACAACGTAGAAAAAAGTGAAAATGTTTTGACCGCTGAAATTTGATATTTCGCACTGCCTTGATAAAATGTCAGAAATCATCCTCATAATTTGTAATCCATCAAGGACTATTTTTGTAAAGCCTTTTTGACATGCAGTTTGTTACTGGTCTGATAATTTCTTTGCTACTGTATCTACAAAGCTGTCAATATTTATTTTGTCACGGTTAGGTAGCTCTTCTTATAAATATGGAAAATATATGTCCATTCTGTAAATCGACACTGACAATCCAGAATATTTAAATAGAATTAGCATCACCAATTCTCAGTGTAGAGTATATTCAGTGAGCCTGCTGCAGAATGCACAGGATTCTGGATAATTAGCATACGAAGCTATTCTTGCCATTTTGCTCCTCTATTTATATTACAACTCATTACTATGCCATCATATTTCAGAAGTAGTGATGCAGAATTTGGATTTGACAACGATTCAGAAATGAGCCAGCCAGAAAATTACCTGTGGGGACTCACAGACCTTTCTATAATATCTGCTCACCTGGGCACCACTCCAAGTAACTGCATTTTCATGTCACTCAAGGGTGCTGCCTGCAAGTTGGAGTGCCAGCTGATCTGTATTGTAAATGGTACAAATTGTTTCATTGATAAGAGACAGAATTCATCCCAACAGAGTCCAAGGAGCCAAGGGAACAGGGGCAGTCCCAGCCTCCACCTGTATCCTTGCCTAGCTCAACAGGGCTGTGTTATAAAACACAGACTGGCCTTGCTGGATTAACCCCTTGTCTACAGGTGTTGGTAGTGCTGACAGTCCTGGTAAATCCAGGTAACAGACCTAACCATGGAGTGTCTTCAGAAGTTTTAGATATAAGACAGAAATTCTTTATGATGAGGGTGATGGGACACCAGCACAGCTTGCCCAGAGAAGCTGTGGGTGCCACAGCCTTAGAAGTGTTCAAGGCCAGGCTGGATGGAGTTCTGAATAACATGTTCTAGTGAAAGGTGTCCCTGTCCACAGCAGGGGGGTTGGAATGAGATGGCTTTAAAGGTCCTTCCAACCCAAACCCTTCTGTGATTCTGTGATGCCACGTTACAGCTGCTGGACTGCAGGGTCAGTAGTTATTTGTGACACTGTGGACATGTAGAGGTACACAATCAGCTTCTGGGCATAATCCTAAATTAAGAGGTTCCTGTTATGCAAGCCTTTCTTGTTCTATCCTCAGTCTAGGGTTGAAGTTCATCATCTTTCACTTGTGTTTAACTATTTGCAATGCTGAACACTAAGCTGAATAATGAGTATCTATACTCTAACTCTAATACACACACACACACACACACATATGCACTCTGGAGGATTATTTCTGTACAGATCACTTCAGATTGTGAATTGGCACAACTGAAGGGAGGGGTGAACTGTCTAGTCTGGAAGTGCACACAGAGAGGGACAGGATGCTGGCTTTCAAACCAGAGAAAATGTCAGAGCAATCAGTACCTTCACAGAAGGAGGCCAAGAAAATGAGGGAGGCAAAAGCTACCAGGGGCCTAAAGGAAGAAGAGAGAACGTTTTTTTTGTAACACTGCAGACGCTGGAGAAGGTAGACTTGAAGTTTCTGAAAAAGAAGACTTCTGTCTACTGCTTGTTTAGACTAAGATCACAGAAACAAGGCTCATTATCAGTTTCTTGAAGTAAAAAAAGGGTCACAATAATTCCTAACTTCTGTTTTACTTTCTGTTTTACTGAATTTTTTTTCTGTTTTCAGTTTGTTTTGTGTGATAGCATGGCTTAGAAACAGTAACATGTAGGAGCCTTCTGAACAATAACTCACAGAAACAGGCAGAAATATAATAGTTATCTCAGCCTGATCTACACCACTGCATGATTTTGAACAAAAATCCACTTTCTTTTGTTCTACCTCATATACTTATCATTCATTACAGCACAATATTGGAGTTTTGGTAACGCTCATTCCCTTACACAAGAAGTTAAGTTCTATTGCTAACACCTTACAAGGAATCCTTCCCAAAGAAGCCATTTTCTTTGAAATATATAAGAAGTGATCTCGAATTGTATATAAGCAGTTCAATTATGTTGGCCAATTTCTAGCACAGCGTCTCTTTTCTAGGATAATTCCTCTGCTGAAATGGTGGAGCCTTTATAGCTTGGGATGGAGTTGCTGAAGGGATATTCCTACACTGCAGGTCAATAGAGCACTTCACTCTTCAGTGCCATCAATCTGGCAAGCATTGCATTTATTGTACAATTTCATGAAAATGATGGACCGAGGCATCTTTTGTCTGGTAAAACTTCTGTGATAAAAGCATAATAACACCTGGGAGGTGTTCAGTGCTCTCAGGGTCTTCATCTGCCTGAGTCAACAGCAGTTTCTGGCATGGAGCACTATGCAAGAATTTCATAGCATCTTAGGATATTCATCCTGTACAAACAAATCTCAGGTTAAGTCTTCCCCAAACACACAGAGCAGCACTTATCCCTCTCATCTTCTCCTGACCAGTGACACTTTTGTGCTGAGTATATGTTATTTGAAATATCAGAGAAGTCTGACAATTTGCAAATTGTATTTATATGAAAATTTGAATTAAAAATCCTTTTGAATGAAAAGAAAGAATTATAATGTGACAGACAAACGTTCAATGAAATGACCACCTTTCCACCTCAGGCCTAGATTTTATTCTAAATTGTGTCTTTTTTTCATGCCTAGAATGCACATTGTTCTGCTGGAATGTAATTAGTGAATAAGGATTTTTGTTAATATAGATTAGCTCAGAGTCAATGATGTCACTATTTTTTAGGAGCCACGAGAAAAACACAGGCTATCTCCTCTAATTAACAAATGGCTACTAATAAATGTCAAAGGCAATAGCAAATAAAAATAATTATTTTTAAAAATTACTTTATTAATAATAAACAACCCTCCTCTGAAGGGGTCATGTTAAGGCACATTTTAAATACCTGCTTTTTATTCTAGGATGCTGCAGATCACTATAGAATTTCTCTTGTAGTCATCAGAGAAATGTGTTAGAGAGCCTGCTGTCCTGGAACACAGTGCCAAGACAAAAGTGTGAAGTTTGTATTTTTGTGGGTTTATACTTTTTCAGCCAGGTTTCCCAACAAGATTGGTCTTTTGTGTTTACAGTTAATTGGTACAGAGGTTTTGGCATTTCTGATTATTAGAGGCACTATTCTCTTACTTTTGTGGCCTAACTTTGAACACCTTTGAGGTACTTTATATCAAAATATTACTGTGTCCACACCAAATTTAGCCCCCAAAATATGGCAGATGAAGGCAGAATTCTGGGCCCAAGACACAAAATGTCATAACACCTGATGCTCATATTTACATTTTCTTAATAAAAATTAAAAATATTGCTTGTATGTACAACAAGAATACAACAGACAAGAGTAGCACACATTAGTACAATACACTATTGTTAATGCATTGAATGTATGCTTGACTATGATGTGAATACTTGAGTAATAGTTTATCAAATTATACATTAAGATTTTCACCAAACCTTTAAAATGATTGATTACTACACTTTTGAAATATACTACATTCAAAATTTTGAAACTATTAGGTATAGAAGTGGGACCACAAATTAAATTCATTAAAAAAAAAATCAATGAGGAATATTCTCATATATGTGAAATCAATCAAAATGTCCACCTTTTCAACGTTGCAAGGGGGGGAAAAAGGAGTATTGATTTATCATTGCAAACTTTCATAACCATAAATCAGGATCAAAGGATGGCTGATACTGGATGGGACCTATGAAGGTCATCTCATCCAACCTACCCTGCTCAAGCAGGGCCACCTACATCCCAGGACCCTGTCCAGGGGCCTTTCCAATATCCCCAAGGATGGGGACACTACAGCCTGTCTAGGCAACCTGTGCCAGTTGTTGGTCACAGAGAAGAAGTCTTTCCTTGTGCTCAGAAGGAACCTCCTGAGTTTCAGTCTGTGCCTCTGGCTCTGATCCTGTCACTGGACAGATCCTGGCTCCATCCCTTTTTCACATTCCCTTCACATATTTATTATACACAGGTTCTACCCTGATTCATCTCCACTCCAGGCTGAGCAGCTCCAGCTCTCAGCCTTTCCCCAGAGGAGGGAGATACTCCAGTCCTTCAATCTGTGCCTGTGGAGACCACAACACCCTTGCCTATTCAAATTTCCATCTGGATTACATGGAACTGGCTGATGGACAAATTTGTTTACAAGGATGATGCCATAATAAAGTCATTCTTTACAAGTTATTTGGACCGGCTCCTTCTTACTCAAAAAGATAACTGCAAGGCCTGATGATTAATTGTTATTTCTATTCATATAAATGGAAATTGCTAGAGTGTTTTTTTTCTCTTTTTGTAGTTTTAAAAGTGGAATGTGGACAACCTTGTGTCTGAGAGAGATCAGAAGCATAAACTTGCTGAAGCTCTCATATTGTTTTATACACTTTCTGTGTCACAGCTAAGCTAATTGAATTTTTCTCTATTGGTACCAGTTTATGCAAGGAAACACCACTGTGTCCAAAGAGCAACATCAGTTTTCAAAGATTTGCTCAATTACCCTTCCAACACTCTTAAATATCTGATATTTGTATTTTAAAACAAAGATCATAAATTATAAGCTTGAACTGTTATACTGTTTATTCTTTCAGAGCTACATAGTTAATGAATTTCCTTGTTTTGTCTAGTCTCATCATGTGTCCCCCAAGGGAACTGATTGTTTAATTCCATGGTAGGTAACTATTTACTGCTTGCTGTCTGTTTGTTGTGGTTTTGGTTCTGGTTTTCTTCTGTTTCATTACATTTTGCAATGTTGTGTCTCACTGAAAATCCTGAGCATCCCCTGAGCTGAAAGTGATGGAGCCACTGAGAGCCTCAAGGCTAAAGCTGATAAATGGATATACCACAAGAACAAGCTCCTCTGAATTTTGGGTATGAGGAGCACTTGAGAGAGAAGATATTGGTCTTAATTAAATGCTCGTAAATATCATTAAACACAGACAGCCTTTTCAGGAAAACGAAAATAAGCATTTTTTTAATGCCAGCTCCCTGACTGAAACACATCTATATCTTTTCCCTTTTTTATATTTTAATATCCTTTTCCCTTCCTAGGGTGTTTTTTTTTCTAAACTGTGTTGCAATAGCCACACTGGTAAATTGAATAGATTCAAGGCATTTCTGCAATAGGAAGGATATTTAACATGGCAAGGCTTTTCCTTGTTTTATAGTTTTAACAGGTTCTCTGCTCACCAAAGCAGAGCAAGTTAAAATGACGAGACTGTATTTCCACTAGGCAGTATATTTGACCTCTGAAGGCACTAGGAGGGTATAGCTGCCCCCAGTCTATGTTCTGGGAAATCCCTCCCAAAAATCCAGATGTAGGTTCCATCATCCAAAGCATTGCTGATCCACTAACATTCCTGAGTGGTCTCTCACTTAAAAAAAATTAATGGCATTTTTGCTCCTAAGTGATTAAGAAACATTTTGCTAATGAAATGGAAACCCTGTAATTTTTTTTTTTTTTTTAAATAATTTGCACTCTGGTACCTTGTATTTCACACAGTGGATGCATTTCTCTCTTTATTTTTAATTGCATGTGCAAGAGGAAAACCAGGTTTTTTGCTTCCTATTTGAGATCACCTCTGGGAAGTATATTGGACAGTTTGACAAAGATTGAATTAAGTTATATTTCTATATATACAGTTTACTTATATGCATCAGGCATGACTACACAAGTAATTGAAAATCACAGGCTCCCCAGGGGAGTGGTCACAGTCCCAAGCCTGACAAGATTCAAAAAGTGTTTGGGCAATGCTCTCAGGAGCCTGGTGGGGCTCTTGGGTTGCTCTCTGCAGGGCCAGGAGTTGGGCTTTCATGATCCTTGTGGATCTCTTCCCACTCAGAATACTCTAGGATTCTACATGTACCTATAGTAAAACAGTCATTAATCTAGGCAGGGAAGGAAGCTTTGCCAGCGGCATTTGTTCTCCAAACAACTTTCATAAAGCTTATCTGTAGGGGCACAGAGCCAAGACAGTAAAACACACTGTGACTGCCACACCATGCAAACAGCACTGCAGCCATTCTTACACTCCAACAGCTCTGTTTGCTCTATGAACTCTGCTGAAAAATTACAGTTATGGTGGAGGATGGACGGATGGACGGATGGATGGATGGACGGATGGATAACAAGTCTATAGATGGACAGCTAGTGTCTAATGGATAATACTCATCCGTAGTGGAGCTTAGACAGCATTTTAATAAATCTGTAGCATGCAGAACTTGCCCCTTCCTGAAGGAAGGGAAGAAAACAATCCAGTGGCACATTGTCATGAGTCTGTTGAGGTGGAACTGAATGGAATGGTGTAACCGTCATGCACTGGGCAGACTGTGACAGGTTACAGACAGTTGATAAAATGAAATTTTAAACAAAGGAGCAACCTTGTTCTACTCTATCCTGCAATTAAAGCCATTAGCCAAAGGAAAGACCATTTTGATTTCCACCTTTATGATTCTGGAATGTATCTCTTCTTTGTGCTGATAAAATGTAATGTGTTACATATTTCACCATGACAAAATATAATTGATGTCATGAACAGTTTTAAATTATTGCTTGTATAATGTATGCTTTCAGAAGTGTATTTATTATTGTAAAATTTCTGAAACTTGTTCTAAATTACCATGAAAAGCACCAGAGTGGAAGAAAAAGATTCGTCAATGACAAGACTAGTTATTTGAAAGATTTTAACTTTCAAGTCAATTTCACAATACTTTCAGCTCCCATCTCCTTTTTCTTAGGGAGAAAGAGAATAAAAGGGATAAGGGAAGAGAAATACCCATTACATTTATGAAACTAGATAAAAGCAGCAAAAAAGCAGAATGTTATATGTAAGAGCAATAAAAATTTAGAAGCGTGTAATTTCATGAAAACAGCATCTGTAAAAAAGAGTAAGATGTAGAGAAGATTTTCACCGCCAATACCAACATAAAAAAAATCAAGCGTCTTCTAAACTAATTAGACAATGTTATCTTTTACATTCATGGATGTGTCTGGCAATGACACATTATGACTAAGGCTTAAGCATTGGATCATTAACTGGGCAGAAATGTTTCGTGCATTTGTGTATACAAGATTAAATGCTATACATTCCTGCAATGTTCCATATTCTATTTATATAATTTTAGCCCCTCTTTTATCTCTCTGTCACTTTCAATGAGCTGTAAATTTGATAGCATGTTTACAGATATTTTTCTCCCACTGACTAAACTATCAAAAGCCTGTGTGATGATTGTATCATTTCCTTGGCCCCTTAGGATTAGAATGTGCACTGTGCAATTCTCTAAAATGCATTTGTGTGGAATGCCTACTCAACATATTCTGCAAGTTCTTTGGCTTTCCTTAGAAAGACATCCCCACACCTCCCAGACTGGTTGCTCGTGGCTGCAATAAATAAAATAAGACAGAAATCCATCAATCCACATGAAACAATATTTCAGACCAGGCTGAACTGTAAAAGTACAAAAGGAGAAAGATGTAAAAAGAGAAAATTAAAAAGCTTTTCCTAAAAGTTCTTAAATGCTCTAAGAAGTGAGGTGGGCATTTTAGAGATGATTTTCTGCATATTCTATCCAGAGTCATCAGCAGAGTGGATCTCACAATCTAGTGATTTAATAGCTGTAATAGTGTATAAGAGTAGTACAGAATATTGTTTTTCAGCTTAATAGAAGAAAAGAATCATAGACTACACAATGTTCTACAAAATCAAACTCAAATATTTAGAAAACACAGAATGGGAAGATGTTTTAGCACCAGTCCTAATGATTTGCTGACTCCTGAGTAACTCAGAAATGCAAAGCAACACCGAACAGCTACACACAGAGCAAATGATTGCCCGTGAGACTGAGATTGTTCTACTGAGCAACCTGGCCTGGTGCAAGGTGTCCCTGCCCATAGCAGAGTGTTGGAACTAGATGATCTTTAAGCTCCCTTCCATTCCAAGCTATTCTATGATTTTATGGAGATTCTATTACCAACACTTTTGCACTTTGTCCCAGGATATCCTGGGGTGATGATACCAAACACATCTAGGTTCAGCGCCATCACACTTCAGTGCCTCCGCAGAAAGGAATAGTAATGCCAAATGAAGAATGAAATTATTACCCCAGAAAAGCTACTTCCTAGCCCAGCCAAAACAATTAGAGCCTTGAGAGTGCCAATCACCATTTTCAGAGACTATTACAGGAAACAAAGCACTTTTCTGCACAGATCACCTCTCTTCCCACTAGTGACTGATTACAGGACCAACCACAGCAATTCATTATCTGGCAAACAGATAACAGAAGGGTATTTAAAGTACTTTAAGCTGTCTTCTTAATCAAATTTAAAGCTGGGAATTTAAGAATCAGAATTATACCACTAGGCAGATTCACAGACCACCAGGGAAGTCTCCAGAGAGCACAGAGTTCACCCGTGTTCTGGCAAAAAAAGCAAGACAGAAGATAGTTTAGTGACCACTGGAAAGATTTAAAGGCTGAATTTATCCTACCATGTGCACTGCAGAACAATTAGAAACCTGTGAAACATGAAGGAGAACAGCAGAAAATCATATCTTCCCAGTAGAGGTTCAGCAAGTTAATAACAAGACAGAGATTATTTACAGGGAAAATGTTTACATTTTAATATTTTCATGTATATACCAAAATATAAAGCTGTTTAATCACATTTAAATTGGCTACAGAAACAAACCACATTTCTGCCTGCACGTACTATTTACTTTATCCAAGCTTCAGTTTCCCCCTCAGTGACTAAAATTCATAGTAAAGGTATGTCTGTGCATGTTTAAGACGGCCTCCTGACCTACGCCCTCTACTTAAAAAAATACTATTTGTTCCTTTTGCAACATTTTATAATAATTTTTTAATTTTGAAAGAGACCTGTAAGCAGTATCGAATCACTGACTCTTTATTATAAGCAACAAACTTTCTAGGTTAACACCAAACAAGCAACAAAAGAAGTTGTTAAAATTAACCCACCTAATAGTGCTTTCCCAGATCTTATTTTCACTGGATGACTTGATTCAGACCTTGTTGGGTTTTTTTTGATACTAAAAGGTCTTAAAAAGAATCCTACAGTCAAACAGACAAAATTAATGAAAATATTGTAGACCGTATTTTTGATGTTAGACAATGTAGCCAGAACACTTTTGGCATCTACAAATGTTCTCAAGACCAGAAAATGAAGAAAAACAACTTATATATATATATATATTTAATATCCTTGTAGACCAGGTAATTCTGAAGGTATTGTGTATTAAATTATGAAGAGATGCATAAACAATTCATCTCATTAAGAATTCTTTGCTGATGAGGAAATTTAGTTTTCATCCCTTTAGATTCAAGATGCAAAATCAGAGAGAGAAAAAAGTAGTGAGTTTGAAGGACATGTTTTCTGCCTCACATCAAGAATTTCAAAATATGAGGTAGCAGCGAAAGACAAGGTACATTTATTTTGTATCAC